>OMNW01011505.1:0-14229 GCA_900303245.1 Selene dorsalis | reverse complement strand
AGAGCAAATTATAAAGACAGTAGATAGGTGGCTTAGAGTCAGTACTTAGTACTGTAATTACAGTACATGGCAGCAGAGAGCAAAAAGTGTGTGTATCCAAGAAATACACACAGAATAAGTTTTTCCGCACATTTTTCCCATATTGGCATCTTTCTGACGACCACTCTGAAACTTGGAGAAATGCATAAAAACAGCCTCTAGAAGCCATTACAATTAAAATATGGTGAGGACCAGCCTAAATGTCGTCACTTTACAAAATGGTCCTCACTCCAAAGGTTTAAAATTCACACTTGTCCTCACAATGATAGGAGTACAAACACACACACACACACACACACACACACACTCTGCCTGTGTTCCAGGAAAACAGCTTCACAGAGTTTCTTCTAATCACCTACACAGCCAAGCCAACAAGAAGAGGGTTATAACCCCAAAGGATGCTGACTCACTCTTATTATTGATGAGTGTGCACACACACACACACACACACACACACACACACACACACACACACACTCCTCAGTCTTTGGTTCTGCTATCGCCGAGCTCTAATCAACACATTCCTGCCTGCTCATCCGAAGCGGTTCAGCTGAATGTGTGCGGGAGATTTTCACCTCTGTCTGTGCAGAGTTATTGTGAATTCACATTTCAACTCCAGCGAATACAACACCTTCATACCTGAAACAAATGGAAGCAATAACATCCTGGCATAAACCCAACCTGCTCTGCGCCAGGTAGGACTCCAGAACATTCACAGCCACACTCTCCGTTTTAAAACAACTTTCATGGTCAATTAAGCAAAAATGACTCAGAAGTGATTAATATCAGTTTCCTGGTCCTGGTCCTCTGCAGCAGCAACAGATGTTATATTTTCAGGGTAATCTATGCTGAAAGTGTCCAGAGAGTTTGGGTGACATCCTGGATAGAGAGGCGTGGTCATCGTTGTCCATGAAATTGAAGGTGAGGGAATTTTTCTAAGAATCACACTTTATGTTTTTATCTGTTAACACCCAGTGATCCATACTGGCTGTGATTCATTGTATAATTTGAAATACTTGGCTTCTTTAATGATTCAAGGAGAAGATTTGTCTGCATTTGTTTTAATTATGTCTGTTCCAGTGAATGCTAATATGCATTTTGTTAACACTGAAGACACCTGTTATCTGATTTTTTTAATCACCAACATACTCTTACTAGGAAAATTTAAGTCGTAAGAATTAAAAGAAATTTTACATTGAAGGAATTCCTGATGTGATTGTGACTTGTTTTGTTTTTGTTTGTTTTTTAACTCATTTACTTATTTAGGCTATTTATTCTTGATGTTTTGTTTTTTCTTATTTAATATCAGTGGAAGATGTTGGATGAGGGTATTTCGAAAACTCACTTGTGAATCTTGACTTCGCCCTAAAGGCAGAGAGCTAAACACACTCTAACTGAAAACACAAGCACAAACATCTTCATCAAACCATGGATTGGATTAAATAATGCAAATTTTCCATTTTCTCCAACACAACGTGATATTGATAGAACAGTTAACGGGTAAACACTTTAATCTGTCTGCAACTGCTTCTCACGGTTACTCCCATTTGTTTGCTGCTGCCTCAGCATTGCTTCTTTTATGACCAAATTATACTGTATCACTACTGTGTCTTCCTCTGCCGGTGGAAAACAAGATCTTACAGTTGGGGAAATTGTCAGTTTGAATGCAGACATTATTCAAAACTCTCTGAGACATTGCATGAACAGAACCATCTAATCAGGATTGACACAAACCAGTGGGAGTCTGGAGTCAACCCCAATAAATCCTAAACTCCATGGGTTAAGGAAATCCAGATATCAACACAAATGACAGTTTTATGAAACTGTAAAACATTAAGAGAAAAAATACAAAATGGTGCCACTGATGTGTGACCAAATGGTCTCCTGAGTTACTGAAGAAATACATTGGTGTGGTTCAGTTCAAACAGGTCCAATGTGAATGTTTCATGAGGATGCTCAGTGACTTTGCTTCCCCTTTGAATGGAAAATCTGGGCAGACCTGAACATAATCATAAAACCAACAGCGTGGAGAGTTGACAATGTTTGTAAGTCATCAATGAAGTGGAGTGACTCAAATTTATTAAGGAATAAATGGTGCAGTTACAGTAATTAATATTAATACATGGGTTTTTCTCAAATGCATTAACACAACTGATAAATACAATTATAAACATTTAAAAGGACTAGTCTATGATTTTCACAAAGTACACTTTTTTATTCAGTCATTTGAAATTGATAATTTTATGATACTTATCTTGAACAAAAGCTGGAAGCCTTTTCAGGACACTGGGGTTGCCAGCAGAAATGCTGGTTGAATTGTCATTTTCAGTTAAAACTTGTGTGTAGATTATGCAAATACGTTCATTAGAAATATCCACGAACATTTAAAAATACAATGGAAATGGTTGCTATTTGTTAAGAATCAAAACTGGACCCAAGAATGCAGACTCCAGACCAGAGGGAATCAGTTCAAACAGCCAGACACAGACTGATAGAGCAGGTAAAGGGCTCGCTGGCAGGGCAGGATGAGAGTGAATCCAGGAAAATGTCCAGAGATGGCTGAAGGAACAGAGGCCACCGGACTGGTGACTGGAACAACTGTGGAGGTTGATCAACAAGGCACAAGCAGCTCAATGAAAACACGAGTGTCAGCGGGTGCCACATCGAGAAACAGGGAAGACAAGAGGGAAACAAAGAGTAGAGGGTCCTAAAAGTTAATAATCTATTGACTTGCTTTTATAAAAAACAAAGATCTGCCCTCACACCAAAAATATACTACATCCAGCATATGGCCTGTTAGCGCCATGGATTTTGAAGCCAGTTTTGCGATCCAAATATCTTCGGATGAACACGTGTGGATCAGAAACAAATCTAAGCTGGTGCTAAGAAGTTGGCAGCTCTACAGGTCAGCTCAGCTGGAGGAGTGTGAGATGTACAAACATGGTTTAGACTGGTTAGACCTGCTGGGGGTCTTCTGAGCTGAAGGGCTGCAGTGAGATTCTAGGGCTGGGTTACCCACCTCAAACGTTTTGCAGGAGATGTTGCTTTCATGAAGTAGTTAATTAGTTTGTTAGGATTTAAAGAGGCTGTTGCAGTGAATACAGCAGCAGTCACAATGGTAGCTGTCAACTCAAGCCCCTCCTGGGCTCAGCCTCCCGGAGGATTGTCAGTCTGTCATGCTGGCGACAGCCTCGCCATGAGAGGCTTCTCATGGCTGCATCTCCCTGCCTCTCTCCTCCCTGTCTCTGCTCTGAGTGGGCAGACAGTTCTCAGAGGAAGATCATCCCTCTGGTTTTAATTAGGCTTTTTAATTACAAGGAGGAGATGCTTTTCACGGAGACTTGCGCTGAGGTAACAGTTGAGCTGAGACGATAGCAAAGAGAGAGGGTAAGTATGTAAATGCCAAAGTGTTTAAAATCTGCCAAGCTGAATCATCCACAACCCCCCAAAAGTAACAGTAACAGCTTGTTTTGTCTTGATCAAAAGAGTTTTAGCAAGTAGAATAGATTTTCAGCTTCCACTGGGGGGAAAGGCACAACAATTGATTCACTGAATGCAGTCTGGGAAAAGGTTATGCTTTTACCAGCTTCAGGATTCAAGTAAAGGTGAGACCCTGAGCGTGTCTTCTCTGATCCCCACAAATGATCCCGCACACAGTGCCATGAGTCAGTTTGTTCTAATCACAACTGGTTCACTGTACATCTTTAATTGTCCAAGTGATTGAGTCTCAGCATATCAGAAATTACAGCAATTATGTATGTTTCCTTTTATGGATAGTTCCCGGAAATTTCCATAAATCTTTCACATTCACGCAGACTAAGACACGTTATCATGCTCATACTAGGTACTAATAAAAGGGTGCTGCCGATGCTGAATGTCATTAGTCATCATTAATATCAGGAATATGAAATCTTAAGGCAGTCCAACAAATAAACGTTTACACCTGTCACTCAAGGAGTGGAAGGGAGGTGCTTGAGATGCACCCACAGATCCTGAAGTTCCCCTTGTGTTATGTCATTAACCCTAGTATTTTCACTCACTGCTCACTTGAGTCTTGTTTTCAGACACAGCAGGCAGCGCTAAAAGCTCGCTGTATGCTGCATTGTGGACAGACACAGTTGGAGACTTGCTGGTAAACACATAAGAGCATTTAGCTCAAGAAACAGACATTTTACTCAGGAGTTGGTGAAGACTGGAACGAATGCTCAGTGAATATTAGTATTATTATTAGTGGTAGTAATAGTAATATTATTCATCAGGTGGACACATGATACCAAATAGGTGACTAATATATTGTTCACAGCCTGTTCCTGAGAGGCGGAAACTTTAACTGTGAAGCTACCATTAGCATTTACAGCTGTTGTTTTCATCAGTCTATAAAACTAATGTTGCAATGTCTTCATCAAACTTAACAATTTTAGTCTCCAGCAAGCTACACCAATGTTATCACCGACCTCTGTCTTGTATTTTCTTCATCTGAAGTTAGCACACTGGCCAGCTCGTCTGGCCTGAAACTTAATGGGTGGGAAGGATCGTGCGCTACTCCTTATATAAGACTAACCTTGTCACTGTGGTGTTAGGGTTAAGCTTTAAGGCAAGGAATGGTCCCATAACACTGCTGCATTGCCTCCACCTTTGCCTCTGACACAACTACAACTGTGTAGCAAAGGCTCTTCGCAAACATAAACAAAGGTCATCCTGTACTTTTCAGCAAATGCCTAAAGGTCTCCATTGTCCTCGAACAAATTTGTATGACATGTCATCCAACCAAATCTGAAGGCAAAAGTAATGATACATGTTCTGAATGCCACACTTACAGTAAAGGTGGTGATATTCACAGTCTTGACGCAATAAATCCTCCTGCACACAGTCACATTCACAGGCATTCATGGCACGGCGTTGTGCTTCTCAGGTACACAAATATAAAAATGGTTTTGTGTGAAAAATGAAAATAGACCTTGAGACCATTTATTCTTCAGATTAGAAATGATTGTCAAATTGTGTGTTGTACAAAAGTTGGCAACATGTAACTGTGAGCCATGACTTTACTTCATGCTGATTTTCACATCTGGAATCGATTGTATTAAATATAGCAATGTGTACTGAATACTTTTTTTTTTTTTACTGTAATAATAATTTTGCTGTTGTTGGGTTTCAGAGCAGACTTTTCTGATTACTTTTCACTAACTCTAACTTTCTCTGCCTGCATTTGTACACAACATACTGTTTTGTCTGTGCTACTCATTCACAATTATTACTTCGAAGAGGCTGCATTGATGAAAGTGAGACAAAGGATGGCAGGATAAGAGGATAATATACTTACTGTACTCAAGTACATGTTTTTTAAACATGTGAAAGAAAATTAATGATCTTCGATCAGGTAGCCAAATGGTTTGTACGATGAATCGGGGGACAAACAAAAGATGAGAAGGTCTAAGCGTGTGTGGTGCATGTCTCAGGATTGTTATTGATAAGATTCAGGGCATGGAGTGAAAAGGAGCCGTGATAGGAGCTAGGATGGATGTTGAAAAATGTGTAATCATTTCAAAGAAAGGAGGCGGCAAAACCTGTTCTGAGAGCTTGGTATGGATTGATAAACTGGAAGGAGTGTTGGAGAAAAGGGACAAAAGGTATTGTGTAAGACAGAAAAGAGACGGGTAGAGGGGACAAGCAAATGTGTGATGATGAAAATCTCTGCAGAGCAAGGAGATGAGAGGGAGAAAGCTTTACTAACATGAGACACACTCGCCTGGGAATAGATAGAAAAGAACAGCAATGCAACAACGTCACAAATAATGGAACGCATTACCAAGGCTTCATATTGACTGTTTACGTCAGTGGTGCGCACGATAATCAGAGAAGACACTAAGATAACATCGACTGAAACTCTGCAGGCCTACTTGGCAACAAAGGTCCCTGAGAAACTGAATAGGCAATATAACGACAACACAGAGCTATAAAGAAAATAATTTTGTCTGCTCAGATATGTATTTTGCATTATTATTACTTTTACCTCACAGGAGACTGTGCGAACATGAAACCTCAAAGAAATATTTGCATATTCATATCAATCAGATAAGGTTTTTTTGTTTTTTGTTTTTTTTGTTTTTTGGTGGGGTGGGGGGGTTAAAGAGGACAACGTTAACATGAGTGTTAGTTTTGATTGACAGCTTTTGGTGAGTAAAGGAAGAAGGGTGAGGCTGAATTTGCAACATTTCTTCTAGACTTCTTCTAGTTAAAACAGCTGCTGCTATGTAGTGCTAAAAACAACTTAACAACTTCTTCCCTCTGGCAGTGGCATTCTCAAAACTTCTGCAAGGAAATTTTCTCATTTTCTTTTGTTCTTGAAGTTTTGTTCACATTTGTGTGTTTACATACATCTCGAGATCAAGTCTGAGGTTTTTGGGAGAAGACAGCAGGGCGAGAGGAGGAGAGAGGCGGAGATATGAGATGAAGACTGATGCATCAGAGAGGAGGGTGAAAAGGTAACGGGCAGGAAGACAAGCAGAGAGATGCTGTGTACCCTCCAGGTGGTAAGATAGACACAAGCGTAGCCATGGAAACCAACACAGTTATGAGTCATGGATGGCAACATTGAAGAGAGGGTGGGCAGATTGAATGAGGCTTAAATTATTATCAAAGGCTATATAAAACAAGTCAGAGGGAAATGACTGGAGCTAGAAACATCAGCACCAGATTCATTTGCAGCATATTCAGGTCTTTTGGTGATAAAATCATGCCAACTGTGTCAGCAATTAAACATATTGTTTTTCAGATCATCACACACATCTTTTTTAGTCAATGTAATGTGAGTGAATTAAAATATCTACAAATTTCTAACTAATTTATATTTCTATAAAGAAAATTCAAACCTAACACACCTGAAACATGAGTGTCTTTTTAAGCCATTATCGGTAGCATGAGGATTCAACATTTGGTGGTTGTAATGATGATGATAATGATGATAAAGTCAGATATTACTGGATGACTTTATGAATTGCTTTTTGCATAACGACAACCCCAGATATAAATATTTTAACCGGAAAATCTATTTTTACAATAATTATGTCACTTAAATGTCAACACCAGATGTTTTTTAGAGAGATTCAATTAGAACCTTCCGTTTCCTTTTCCTCACTAAAGTGAATATAAAGTATTGATATTAAATCTCTACAAATAGACACGGAAGTAGCAGGCGGGCAGAGTGACTCAAAAAACTACTTTCCTGTCATTATTATGATGGGTTCTGGGTAGACCGCGTGACACTTGGCTGCTTACGATTGACTTCATTCACATTCACATTTGTACAACAAGCTGTTGAGAAATGTGACAGAAACAATAGATAAACAGCAGTTTAAGAAATGTCGGATGTACAAATAAGCACACTGACGCAAAGAGTGTTTTATTGTGTTTGCTAATCTTCTTTTGCCATGCAGATTTCCAACCTACTATGAATCAATAAACATGTCTCCAGAATCAAAAGATATTGCAAAACGACTTTGAAGCCAATGCGCCAGTGTTCATGCAGAACCAGAGTTGGTTGAACAAGAGATATCACTCAATTATGACAAAAGCGTGTAAATGTTTCCTGCACCATCATGTTCTCCTTCGCTGCAGCTGGTGTCCTCAGTGAGAATTTACCCCTGAATATGATGTATGGTATGATTAATTCAGGCAGGAGTGCTGCAGGGGGAGTACAAGATGAATGTTCCTGAACCATGCCTGCGATGTGACAAAAAAATCCCAGTAAAAACAAGTGTTCGCAGTTTAAAGCAGGCTGCAGAAAATGCAGAAGTGCTTCAGGGTTTATGCTAACTTTCACAAAAGTGAAAAAGGTTACAAGTTAAGTCCAAACTGTTTTATTTACTATTATACAGCCACAAATCGGAGGTCTGAAATGGGTTTACACCATCTAAACTGCAATTCTGCAAATAACCTCTTTAGTTTGGAAATGGTGCGATAAGGTTGAGGATTTTCAGACAAATTGTTTGAAATGGAGACTGAAGGTCGTAAAGGACGTTAGAGCTGGACTGGAGCCACCAAAAAAATGTTAACACTCTCCCTAAAAGCCTTTTGTGGGTCCAATTATGTATCATCAAGGTTATTTTAATGGATTATTATGATATTTTGCCAAAATCCAAATGTCTTGAAGGCGAGCCATCTGTGCTAAGTAAGCTATGCTAACCACTTCGTAGGTGTAGGCTACTTGATTTTCTGCAAAAATGTTCACTTCATTCTTGTCAGGACCCCAACGTTTTCAGAGTTGCTGGGAAATACTATATGTAAACAGATTCTGGATTTTGAAAATTTAGTTGAATTTACATGTGAAAATATTAAATGAGAAACGTCTGGGAAAAACTAAGGTCAGGCAGGTCACGCTCTTCTGTGTGCACATCTGCATATTTTCAGAGCATTTGATGGCCCTCATTTCTAAAAATGAAATTGCTAGAAATGACCTTGTCATTTTGCATGTTGAAAGTTTAATGTTGGAAATAGAGATGTTTATTTCAAATGACTGTCATCCAAATTTGGTGATCAGCCATGAGCAAATGGAAAAGCCTCATTGACTTGGAAAACTGCTGAAGAATATTTTCTCGAGTCTCTTGGCAGGCTTGATGAATGATGAATTCAGCACAGCTTTTGCAGCAATGGAGATGAATTATTTAATGCCGTTTTAAGGAGGTTTTTACAGAGAGCTTCAGGGAGGAAGAGGAGAGGGGGCAAGTAGAGGTTGTATATGTTCCTACTGTGTGTGTGTGTGTTTGTTTGGTTCATGCTGCAGCACCCAAACGGTGCCGTGCAGTCGGCAGGTTTTGACATTTCACTGATAAATGATGAAAGATGACAGCTCCTCAACACTGGTTTGCCCCCCCTGCTTAATGCAGCGGTGAACTTCTGGACCGCTCTGAAATCTCACTGCACAGTAGCAACCGGTATGACTGGTGTCAAATGAAAAATCTCTCGTGGTCAAAATGTCAACTTTTTAGAGAAACCAAACATACAATCTAAGTTTGACGCTTAAAATCTCAGGAGAGTGACAGCTCTGGGAAACACCCACCCCCCCCACTGGAGAATTGGCCTTAAATGTCAACAGTATGAACCTCAAAAACTATCAGATGGGGATCTTTGAATGTGAAGCTTGAAATGTCAAATGTGTACAAAAAAGTTAGATTCCATTCCCTACAGTTTTCACCCAGGGAAATGTAGGTAGGGCTGAGGGAAGGAGCCTGGGAACAGCTGTAGTTCAAGTCAGCAAAACCACTGACTGGAGGTCAGGAGCAGGGATTGAGCTGCCTGGAAACAAAGGGCAGGAGTTGGTCCATTGATAGTGGGATCATATTGTTGCATTTTGGTCTTGTGGGCAGGAAGAACACTACAGAAGGCTTATTTGTAGTCTTGATAATGCTGTTTACTGTTGATTGATTTCAAGGCTCTTTTTTTTAAAACAAAATGTGATGGATTGAATTTATCAAGAGCTTTCCTGATATCCTGTCTCACACAGGCAAATCACTTTACCAAAACCAACAAAGTGAAATAATGAAATATTGAACACGAATTACAAACATTATGACAAATATGCTGTCCTCAACATTGACTAAACTTCATGTAACTTTCCACTAACGGAGATTTTAGCGTCAGCATCTGTTTTGTGTCTGAATTTATTGCTTTATCAACAATCACTTACCTTATTGTTCAGGTTATCTGAGGAGAAAACAGCAATTAATTTCAGGCTGGTTGGGCACAAACGAGAGTGTGTTTTAATGGCTGTGTTGGCTGACAGCGGGAGCCTTTGGAGAAAAGTGTCCAATTAAATAAGAAACACCAAGACAAGGATTTATGTCCAAACCGTACGTTGTTCGATCTGTAACTTTAAAACGGCTGAGGGTGACTTCCACAGAAACTCATCCACAATTCTAACAGCAGTGTAGTTTTTGCACTCAGAGGATCACAACAATGAGTTGGGTGAAAATGCTGCATACTGCCTCAGCAGCTCTCAGTGGAGAACCAATCCTCCTGTAACCTTGTATCCTCTGGTTCCCCCACACCTCCATCTCCCCTGTTTAAATTATTGTAATTCTACCATGCACTTTGACAAGGCTTTGACATTAATACATAACTATTTTCTGTAATTTGGAAACCCATTTAGGTTTCAGCTTCGAAAGTACATTTTATTCGTGCATACTGTAAATATGTGTTTGTACTTTAAACATCTGTAATTCTTCAGGCTTCATTTTTAGCATCAAGACAAAGTAATAACAGGTTGCATTTGCAGAGAAACCCAGGCTTCGTTCTCACTGAGGTTACACAGAAAATGCAGAAACTGTTTTGTGAAGTAATAATAAAAACCTTCGAGTGTGGGAGAGTATATGCTTTCTGGTGTCAAAAACTGTCCTCAGAGGCAAATACGTTAATAATGGGATGCATCAGTCAGTAGCAAATTCATCTGTGATTATTTATGTGCTCCAGATGCATTAATGATCGTGTTCACAGCAGCTATACAAAGTGTCCCCATTGTGTACTGTAGAAAATAACCTCATGGACAGTCAGTGCTTTACCTGTATGTGATGCTAGTTGATATTAAATGGAGCCGAGCTGGACTGAACCTGCAGTACCTCTGGGTATTTTGGTGCAGATAGACTTTTATGGGTAGTGTAGCAGAGGAGTCACAATGCACTTATAAACTGTAAAAAAAAAAAAGTGCTTTACCTGCTACCCCCTTTCCCCAATAACACCTGAAGAGATATGATATCACACCTATCTGGAAATATAAAATACTTGTAATATTGCTCTTGTTGCTTGGCTTGCTTTTGACAGATCAGTTTTGGCAGTGAAGCCTCAGGACAGCAGCGTGCAGAAACTCTGTGGGAGACTGTGGTGAAATCCTGTGAAAGGGCAATTTCAGAGATGTCACGTTGTCTCAGTGAGATAAGATCCCTGCCAGGTAACTGCAACAATCTGGAGTTTGAATCCACGCTGGAGTCGTTGTTGCTCTCTCCCCCGATTGAGTGAAGAAAGCACAAATGCCATGGAAACCGAAATTGGTTCTCCATTTCCTTTTTGGAAATTGGCCTGTAAAAATGAAGCACAAGTGCAACAAATTGCCGCTGTGAGCCCGAGAAACGACTCGAGATTAAGAAACGTTGCAGACAGTGATGTGAAATACCACTTAAATCCACATTTAACAGATCTGAGTAAGTATTTCTAAAAGATGTCTAGTTCAAACCACTATTTGCAGACCCCATTACAAAAATGAGAAAAAACTTTTGCTGCTCAGACAAACGGAAACAGGAATTTGCTCGAGAGGAGATTGAGTCACTATAATTCAAAGCAAAGACAAGATAAAGGCTTTTGGCTTTTTTCCAGGTGCACATTATTCCTGCCCAAAGACATGCAGTGTTTGCAATGTACACTTATCTCTGTACTGCGTGCATGTTAGGTGGGGATTTTACATATAACTCAAGGAGACATGTTAATAAATATTGTGTACACTTCTGTCAGTTGTGTCTATGTAGACAGAAGCTACAGATTCCTATAGGAACCATTGTTACAGACATTCATTCAGTGAATCTGGTCCTAAGTGTCTCCTTAAAGTTGCTAGAGGCTGCACTTTGGCAGAGTGGTGCTTCCAGCTAAACGCCATCGTCAGCATGCACAAATGCAAACAATGAGATGGCTAAGATGCTAATTAGCGCTAAAAACAAAGCCCAGCCAAGGCTAATGGGACCGTGCAGATATTTAGACATAAATCAGAGCACTGGACTTGGTGGTGGAGTTACAGGAAAAGTTATGGGAAATCGTGTTATGGCAGTTCATCCTGAAGGAAGCAGGAGTCTGTGGACAAAATGTCACAACAATCCATCCAATAGTTGTTGAGACACTTCACTCAAAATCAGAAATGTCAGCCTTGTGGTGGCGCTGCAGGAGAACACTAAAGTCATCATGATGCATTATATTTATCTGAATGTCAGTGTTGGACCCAGTGACATTATAATCTCTAGAAGTTCACAGCTATAGGGGTGGGTAAAAAAAAAAAAAGATGAACAGCTTTTGGCCTAGAGTCATAAAAGATGTGATTTGATGAGCCCACGAATACATAAAGTTTCGAGATGTTAAATCACAGCCCAGGCTGAATGGAAATGGAGAAGGTGGCTCAAGAGGACATTGAGCTACTACAGGTTTTTATAAACTGAGGAGAAGGTGCTCATTCATTGTGTCAAAATGCACGGACAAACATAAGTATAAGGGAATAAATGTCATCCCCAGAGTGTCGTGTCTCTGGGTAAAGTCTTGAAACTTTCTTAAAAAATTCAACATACGAGAAATTGTCCAGTTTTACAGCGAAGTCGTGAGCAGACAGAGGTATTAAACTTTATATTAACTACCCTTCTTATAAAAGTAAATAAACTCCTCAGTCTTGTCTGGGCAGGCTGTGAATTAATCTCCCAACGACAGAATTCATTACTGAACAAGGGCCTTTGGATTTAACAGATCTGGTCAGACGTAGCTCTTACATCTTTAACAGCCATCTAATTTGTCTTTCATGTGGGTTTTTTTCCCAGTGTGATTTAAAAAAATGTGAATGCTAATAATATGCTAAAATCTCCATGTTGAGCAGAAGGAAGCCATAAGCAGGGGAACCTGATTTGAATGGAAACATAAAGCGCTATTAATACTTTTAGACTTCTAAAAGGGCATGTGTACAGTGTGTAATGCTCATATTTAATCTTTATTACATCTGTTTATCACATTTAGACATTATAAGGGGTAATACTGGACTCATTTGTCCGTTGCTGTTCCTGATGGGACTGAATTCAATGGGCCTTTGATTCTGTTTATGGACCTGGATGCAGTTAGGTAAAATCGGTGTTTTTCCCAGAGTGGCTTTGACTGCAGACACACAGACGAAGCCAGACACTCACCGCTGTTGTGAGCTATTGATTTGCGCAGCTTGTTATGCTTTTGTAAATGTGCATCCAGCCCTCATGATTTCTCTGTGAGACTGTCAGACAAGCAGAAAGTATGACTACAGGCTCCAAACACCACATGTGCCCTTCTCTTCGCGCACATCCATCCATCTTTCACCTTTATTTTCCCTTTCCTTCTTCTCTCTGTATCTCGCTGACCCTCACACACACACACGTGCGTGAACAAACGACTTAACTCCAGAAAAGCCACAGAAAGCTGTCTGAGCTCAGCTCGATATTACACAAACACAATGACCACAGGGAGCCAGATAAGTCCACAGACACCGTCTTGGAGCAGAGGTGGTACTCGGGTCTGCAGGTTGTGTGGGATTGAAAGGATACACATAAATACACAGCCTCTTTATTTTTTTGCTGGCAGCATGGCTCCAGGGATGGAAGTGTCAGTGACTGTGGTCCAGAGTAAAATGCAGCATCCCAGCACCAGTTGGATGGATTGCCACTAAAGCGTACTCTCTAAATATATAATGACTTTGATGATTCCCAGACTTCTATTCTTGCAACGCTGATATTTGTGGTTTTGAAATGAAATGTCTCAGCAACTATCGAACTGATTGCATACTAACATTGTCACTTTTAGCCTCACAGTCTCTAAGGGCTAGGTTACACTGGGAAAGTAGGGGATTTTGGGTATTGTGTGACCAGAAAAATCAAGTGTTTACACCTGATCTGAATCAGACTGAAAGACAAGCAGCTGTTTTACAGATGAAGAGGATGCAGTGTTGTTTGAAAAAGTGGAGATGATGGTGCACATTTCCAGACATACACCAAATAGTCTTGCAGAAACAGAGCTGGAGAAAGTAAACATCCGTGCATCCATGTTCCTGCCTTCCACACACACTTGTTTTGGACTCACTGCTGCATTAATTGCGAACCATGGTGAAGCAGAGTGGTGCTTTTGTAGCTCTTGACCTTTTCACATGCAAATCAGTGCAAATCTCCTTAGAAAAGAAAACCAAAGTCGGTCCGGGCCACTTCAGATCCCTATTAATGAATCAACGGTGTGAGGGAACTTACACATGTTCTGTCTTGGCTTTCCTCTCATGACCTTTTCATCATCCTCGCTTCAGAGGGTTCCAGTTCCTCACATCTAAACACCCAGCACCGTGAACACATAGAGGTGGAGACTGGAGAACGACCAGCCAGTTCATTTACAGTTCATCTATTCCAGTGGCAATTTTCATGCAGCACTCACGTCAGTTCCTCT
>OMNW01011504.1:16757-31832 GCA_900303245.1 Selene dorsalis | reverse complement strand
CTGCTCAGAAAGTAGGAAATCAAGGAGCATCACCACAGGCTTGCTAAAACATGTCTTATCTCCTGTCGCATTTTTTTCCCATCAAACATCAGACATGTGGATTAGTCTAAGCCAAGATTGACTAATTGTGTGTAGATCACCCCAGCTGCAATGGAAAATACACCTTGACATAAGTTATTATGGTCAATGGACTTCATCGTTTTCCCTACAGGTACATCATGTGCATGAGTACACCTACACACAGGTATATACATGTGTTTGCATGTTTGTGTTTTTTCTCTCTGTGTACATAAATGTATGTTTAAAAGCTGTTAGGTAATGCTATGCCATGCACGTTGCTTGTACACATCACACATGTTATTTCCGAGTTTTACGAGACCCTGCAGACGTGTGAGTTTCAGCACGGTGGCCTCCTATCGTGCCAACAGTTGTGTAACGTCCAATAAATGCCCATTCACACAGCTCCTCTTACCTCCCAAAACAGGATTTTGCTGTTGTTATGTTTCCACCATAAACTTGGCTTCAGGCTCTGGTTTTACATAAGGGGTCTTTGTCCACACACAGTTGTGGATCTCATTGTCTGGTTAGATGTGTGGTTATAATAATCATGAATGCTTTCATCTTAAGAAACAAAAAGTCCATGGGCAGGATGCTGCTTTTGCCAGCTTCCACATGTTTTTAACCTCTTACAGTCAGAATCTTGTGTGAGTGATATTTTGCAGACGTATTGGATCTAATGGTGAATAGTGTGTTTGTTGGTACCAGGCTGCCCAGCAATGATATCTACGGTATATATGCACCTACATTAGGAAATGTCACAAGTCTTTCACAAATCAATGTCATTATAACCACATTGATTTGTGATAGCTAATTATATAACAATAATAGATACATGGAAACAGTCCTGACCACACGCATTGACTACACACACACACACACACACACACACACATGCACATGAACACACAAACAAAACTCCTCCTCAGGATTTTCTTCCAAAGTAGGCCACACTGACAGGTTGATCTCTCAGCAAACAGTGAAGCATTCCAGTGAGTGACCAGAGATAACATAGAAAGTCAGCAGACCAGCAGGCAAAGTCTTGACGAATCCGCTCAAATCAGTTCATGCAAACTTTTAGACTGTCAGAATTGACAGCAGGACAAGTAGTTAGATAATCACCCAACAAAGATGAAGTTAAAAGGAAAAAAAAATTACTTTTTTAATCTTTTCTAATGAAAAACTGCTTAAATATGATTAATCCAACAAGTTATTGGACAGCTCTCAGATAGGTGGTTTTCACACTATAGAACAATTGATGACATAAATGATGTCCTGACACAAGACCTGTCCTGAATGCGAAAGGGTCACCGTACATGACCTGTGAACCTACACTTAACAGGGCCTTAGGGTGTTATAAATATATACATGCTGCTGATGTTGCCAAAGTTGTGAACTCAATGACATGACATGCTTGAAGAGAGATGATACTTACAGTGGGATCCAAATGTCTGATCTCACACGTTTGGCTCCCGCTGTGGGTTTTAACGCTATTTCCCTAATTACAAGGCATGTAGACATGCATTCAAATACTATGGATGTGGATTTCTGTGTTTCAGTAGGCCTTCATGGACTGTATGTTTAATTTACTCATTAATTCAATTGGATTGTGTATTTAGACTATAGCATGTTTGCCACATAAGTTTTCAGCTATGCTAGCAGGCGGGTCCAGGAATGGCAGCGTCAGTCTGTCAGTCCACTACTTTGGCCCTGATTGAAATATCTCACCATCTATTGGATGGACTGCAATAAAACTTGATGCAACCATCTATGCACTCACTTTTAGGATGACCTTGCCGGTGGGATCATCATCAGATCAAAAGCCCTGCAAACCCAGTGACGCTTGCCTTACCTTGGCCTTAGAGCTCACTAGCAAATGTTGGTAAAGCTCATACCTGCTAAAAATCAACATGTTTGCATGGTTTCAGTGTGCAATTAGACACATATAAACCCACCAGATAGCTCACAGTGTAGCCACAGAGTTGCTAGCATAGCTGTTGAGTTGAAGGCTTCTTATGTCTCAGGTATTATTGTAAATGTCAAGTCATATAAGAACCATCCTGTTATTCTCCAGGATTATTGAACAGGTTATGACTGGATAGAGAAAAAAGTATGTTGTCAGTTCACATGCCAGCTAGATCTGGTTTTGCTATGTAGCACTGGCATCTGGGTGGGAGCATTTTGGCAGCATGACACAGGTAGGTTATTTTGGTAAAGAGAACCAGGGGTCACGTTACAGGTAAACGAGAGTTACCTCCTGGAGACGAATAATAGTGTTGCATTTACGTGTTTGTGTACTCATGTGTGGTTCCACGTGCTCTGGTTTGTATACTCACACTGTCACAAGACACCTGGAGGACACTAGGAGTTGTTTTCAAGCAGGTGCTTTATGTACATATTCAACCATTTTGTTAAACTGTATTTGTGGTTGCGTGTTTATCTGTGAACTTGTGTAAGGATTTTTTTTCATGACATAACCAGTTGAAACCGGCTGTGAAGCGCTTACAAGCAGGTTTTTCACTGAAAGGCTGGAGGCAGCTCCCCAACAGCAGGCCTGCTGTTTCACTCAACAGGAATTTAAAGCTCACGACCAAAAACAAAATACAGTCTCACGTAAAAGAGTTGAAAACAGTACAGATGAGATAAACCAAGATAGATTTCAAGCAGATATGAAAATTAAATGGAAACACATGCAAACGGTTCCATTTACACAGACTGCAAAACTCAACACACAGGTACGTTTCATTGTTTCTGCACTGAAAAACAACCTGAGGGGATTTGGATCAGAATAAAGCTGAGCAAACACAAGTCATCAACTGCATTAGTGTTCATAAGAAAATACTTTGTGGCATTCTCATTTTCGAAACAACACCTTGAGGCGATGACTTCAACAACTGACTTTCAAAAAATACTAGAGTAATGTACAGTGCTCTGAAAAAAAGAACGTGTTAATACAGATATAAGCAGACTCTATCATGCAGTGCACTTACTTGCATGCATGAACATAAGTGTGAACATGGTAACATGCACGCAGGACCAGTATACGTGACAGAGCTCCGAGGCGCATTATGCAACAGAGCTAAATGACCTCAGCAGTGGGTGATCACAGGCTCCCATTCTACTTAACAGCATCAGCGACTGGGCTTGCACTGCTTCCTCTCATCCTCACCAATCCTCAAGGAATTAACTGACAGCTCCTCTGACCAATCAGAACCAGTTCTGATCGTGAACAACGGTTATGAGTGTGGAGCGGCCAAACATTTTTTGATGCTGAGCATCCCAGTGCGAACTGGATGCAGTTGCATAAGTTAGCAAGCATCCGTATATGAAGCACCATGTGTTACGGCAGAGTCTCTCAGATGTCTATCAACACCTGTCTGCTCATCCAAAATTATCCTGACCTGTTTTTGTGTGAAGAAGAGAAATGGTCGCTGCCAAGGGAAGATTAGATGGAGGGATTCGGGGGGGATGGTGAGATGAAATGAGAGGATTAGACAGTAACAGCTCTCACTCAACTCTGCATTCTCTTTATAGCAGTCGTGGTTGCAGTGCTCTGGGACAGCTACTGGTGTAACAGGAACTTTACCAGGTGTTAGATGAGTTATAGCAGTGACAGGAGAGGAAACTGTGGAAAAGGGTGTGGACAGAGTTGGCAGTAAACAGAGAGGGTGCTTCATTAGGACACAAGCAACATGACAGCAAACAAGACGTGTTTAATATAAGCCAGGTAACGTTTTAGGTTTTACAGGTGTAAATATACAAACTATATGAAAGCCCATGGACAGTGCTTAAATCTTTGTTACTGCTGACTCAGCAGAGAAACTCAGCAATGTATGACTGAACTGAGGGGAATCTGTCAAAACATGTCAACGTTTACACCAGGTAAACTTAAAGCTACCCTGGGATTTTTTACATGTTAAGTTGCTGGTTCAAATTCATAAACCTATGAGGAAAATCTGAACAGAGACAGAGAATTACTGAGTAACACCTTCCTAAATGCTTTTGAGCATGACATTTAAACTATAACTGCTCTGATGAGGCATCTGAATGGCCTGTAATGAAACACTACAGCTTAAGTCAGCCTCTTCCACCATGAACAGATGACTGTGGAAAAGACAAGTGAAGAAGATCTAACATTTCTGGCATGGTTTTGACAGCTGATATGATATAGATGCAATGAGTCACAGAGAACACATTATGTTCTTATGTATTTTATGTCTCTAAACCACTGAATCTCATCAAGTTTTGTGTGCCATTGATGAGATTTTTTTTTAAAAGAAGGTATAAATGGATTTTTGTTGGGTGTATGTGAGTTTGACAGACTGAAGACACAGGTTTTTCAAAATGAAGTAAAACCTTTGCTCCATTTCCTAAAGACTGAAATCGATGACTCTGTGTTTTTGAGGTGCTTCTATGTTGGTGGATGCAAGTGAGAAGTGTGCCATGTCACAACTTATGCAAGATGCTGTTTACTGCTACAGAAGTAGGCCACATGGCTCTGAGGCATTCACTTGGATGATATATGTCAAGGTCTGACAATGACATGGCTGGAAAAGGTGACCCACTCCAAACAAGGAACTCCTTTCCTCAGAATGGATAAACATTTGTGTCAGTTAACCTTTAATCAAGACCAAAGGAGAGACAAAAGTGAAAAGCAGTGTCAGAAGTCAAAGAGATTCAACAAAACTTGACAGGAAATGAATGTGGACAACCTGCCTGATGCTTTGACTTAGACTCCTCAGCACACTTTTGTACACATGAATACATTAAATGCCAGCAATGAAAACAGACCAAGGTGCTGATCTTAACATTTGAAAACCAACTAAGACACCTTCTAAGTGAAGTGTTTCCTAAGAAAACCATTTCAGAATGATCTTTGAATCGTCATGTCAGAAATAGCTCTCAGAGGGGCCACAATAATGAGAGTATTCAACATGTCAAAGGAGGGAATGAGAGTCTATAATTCCCAAACCACGGCCTATTTCCAGCTCTAGCTCCCACAGCCGCTGGTATTCTCACAAGCATTCCCCACCAATACAGACAGGAAATCAGCCGCTCTGTGTCCAAGCTCCTCTCATATGGTGGCTCAGACCAAATATGTGCCCATGAAAACTATCCGCAGGGAGCTAAAACAACATTCTCAGGCTGTGGATTGTCATGAACAAAGGGGAAACAAAGAGACTTAGTTCTAGAGCTGAAGGACGACATCCAACAATGAAGATACTAAAACTCCGCCCTGCAACAGCTTGGTGTGATGCCTCATCTTTTTTTTCTTTTTTTTTGACAGCACAGTCACGAACGTGTGTGACAGTGCCAGATAGTTGTGGTTTTTACCGAGCTGCTGCTTCCTCTTTCAGTGATTTCCACTTCAGTTATGCAACAGGTTCTGCAAATGTTTGCCCCACACGTTTTCTCGTGAAATAAAGCTGTGAATTTAAAACAATTTGGTGGTAAGCTAACTCTGGCATGGGGAAGGATGACTCTGCGGGGCAGAGGAGGAATTCGTCACAAGATTTGCAAACACATCCTTTCAACAAGTATGTAACACAGGCCAGGTGCATGGCTTGGTGGGGCAAAAGCTTAATGTGCCACTGACAGCATGCTAACAGGCTCACAGTGACAGGTGGTAGCATAGTGGCATGCACCTTAACTTAGCATTTTAACATGCTATCATTTGCACTGAACATTAAGTATACATAGCCAAGTTTGATAGGAATGTCATTAGCTTTGTCATTGGTGTTGGTGATGTTCAGTGCATGTTGATGCCCATTTTTGTTAGACATTTGTGGGTAATTTACAGCTGTACACAAGCTGACAACAGTCATAAAGCAATAAACCCTGTGGGAAAAAAACAACACATTTTAGCATTAGAGCCAAACAACCTTAGAGTCCAGAGATAAGCGGCTTTTCAGTAAATCCTAATGAAAAAGAGCCATAGGGAGATAGGGAGAAAAAAAAAATCAGAGTGAGATTAGGAGGCGGAACATGGCGTCCCACATCACCGACCTGCGAGGGTAAAGAGCTGAGCACTGACAGCAGAAGAAAACTTAAACTACAGTTATGAGGCAGCAATATCAATTTTACTTATCTGTAAATTGGGAGGGGCAAAGTAAAAGTGATTCAACAGACAGTTATACATAATCATAATCACTGATAAATAGATCTTTGGTTATTAGAAAATTAGGATTTATAAATAGAAATCTATCACTGGATAGAGGATTTTGTACAGCAGCAGATAAAAACGGATGCTGCTGATCGTGCTGCAGGGTGGGGGTGTCTGGATCTGAGAGACTCTGTGTTCTCTTTAGTCTGCACGTTGGACGCCAGTCACAACAACAGCTCCGCAGGCAGAGGCCACCCCAGAATGAACCCCGATGTAGCACATGCTCCGGCCTGGCACGTGCACGCTGCTGGCTCCTCTGCCTGACTCTGTCAGGGATGCTGAGATGTGACCTGAAGTGGTCTGTGCACAGAAAGAGGACCACTGTCTGCTTGCTGTTGTTGTGTTTTTAATAAATCTGTGGGGGAAGTCCAAGCACAGCAGAGGTTTACTCTGTTTATCAGGCATGACTGATTTTATTTGCCATGAGCATTAACCAAACTGGAAATGTATTTTTGGCAATTCTCCCTCGGCTTCTTTAACAAAACACACTCACTATGTATTGATGATGAGTAACAGAGGCCTTATCATCTGGGGCAACAACATTTCTCAATCTAGTATAGAATATATGTTATATATAATATATATATCATGGTCTAGGTGACTATGATCTAACCTGTATGACTTCTCAGATGTATGCTTTTGATGTGCTGTTTTCATTGTGTTGTGTGTGCCCGCACCTGCACCGACGCTCTTTGCAATAAAGTTTCTAACTGAAAAATAAAGTGATTTTGATTTGAAATAGTTCATAAAAATAACCACATATCAAAGCCTTAAGTTTGATGTCTTTATTAAACATAAAGTGCCAACAAAACATAATGTTAGTAGTATAGATGCCTTGTAAGGCTATAAAACTTAACCACCCCATAAGAGGGGGTATATACAGTACTTTTGGGCCCATGTCATAAACTGTACAGATCTTTAGGCAGGTTCGCACACTTACAACGGAGTTCACTTAGTACAAATATCATTCTAAACAGTATTTCCTCATCAGTATACACCCTGAAATAGGAAAGGTCATGTTCATCTGAGAGGTTGATGGCAAAATCTCCCACTGTCATAAAGTTCAAAGGTTTCTCATGCACACACAAGCCAAACATATTTACGGTAACTGTGACCCCAGTGGCTAGAAAATTAAAGGTGACGTTCACCTGAGGTTAAGTTTCACCCTCATGTTTGTGTCTCTTGTTCACACCTGTAGCTCTGAGTCCCACCCATTCCTGAAATAGTTTTTCTTTTTTTTTTCCACAGAAAGCTTCAGGGCCCCCTCATAAGCATCTACAAAGCCACCTACAAAACTTGACTTGGTGTTGGCTCTTACTGTAGACTCTCTCCAAATATGTCCATAAACCCCTTAGTGAGAATTGGTTCAACGTTGAAACAAAATAAAAGGCAATGGAGCCTGCACCCTCGTCCCAAATAATGATTCTCTCATCCACATTCCCCACCAGTGACCTTATCCCCATCCTTTGTCTCTGTGGCTTAGAACCAGGCCGATTTTGGTGACGCATCACTAGTCAGCCAATGGGCGCTCTTCATTAAGGGTCGTGTCCTGCTCTTAGCATCACTGAGACACCAAGGGGGTATTTTTGCCCAGTGATGTACAAGGGGGAGGGGACAGGGAGGGCGGTGGGGAGGAGCATGGCGGTGTGGGCAGAGGGGCACGTGGCGCCCAACGAGGTCTCAGCTTGTCACAGGGCATCACATCAGCCTATGAGCAGGCATGCGCACTTTCTAAACTCCACACCCTGTGAGAGAAAGGGAGAATGTAGGAGACAAGCTGTCCCAGTCTACCTCAGACCCATCTGCATGGCAAGGGATCATGAAAATAAGGTGCCAAACAAAAAAAGATTCACATCATCAAATGATCTGATCACTTCCAACGTCCCGTTTCCTTGAGTTTACGAGCTTCATCTCATTAAACTGCTTATTTTGGATTCATCAAAAGACAGCCATCAACTGTCAAACTGTCCAGTTAAACAAGCCTTGACCTTTGTTTCTCTCAGAGCACCTGAAACCTGAAACACTTGATGAGCATGCTCTTACAATTTACCATCAAAAAAGAGCTCAAATGCATCAACTACAACCTTTACATTTGAACAAAGCCATACCTACACAGCTACAGGTTTGCTACTCTTTGACAAATTTGGGCTTGGGTGTGAAGATGGTACACCATGAGGCAGACATAAAGAAAAAGCTACCTCACTTAAGACGTGTGCTATAGCCTGACCACTTCCTATCGCGTGCAAATGAAACCACAGAATCTCTGAAACAGGAAATACTGAAGCTCTGCAGCTTCTAGTGCCAACCTCAGGACTGCTCTTAACTCCCTCTGCAAACTAAAAACGATACAAGCTCTGAATTGTCTGGGTTGATTTTCAACACTGCTGAACAGCCAATGTACCACTGTTTGTTCAAAATATTCACAGCTTTATTAAATCATTACAAAATAAAGTAATACATTCATTCATCAATAAAAAGACAGACTGATGAATTTTGATTAAAAGTCTGCACACACATGCAATGTTCAATGAAGTTAAATGTTTGCATTAACATGTAGGTGATACTACAGGAAGGGTTTTTAACCAGGGTGCTTATCTAAGTCATCACATGTCTCATTAAAAGGACTTTCTATGTTATAATAAATGGTGTGAAGTCACAGAAAAAAAAAGGTAGTGAGTAGTATTTTAAGTCCCTTTGCATTTCTATTGTAGTATTTAAAAACATTTAAGTTTTGTGCAAATATTCTTCACTTGAGCTCTGGACGCCTGACAGTTGCATTTCACAGGTAAATATATTGACAGTATGCAAGTACAGCTCCTGATCTGTTCACAGGCTCTGCAAACAAAAAACAGAAAAACAAACAAAAAAAACAGGTTGATCTGAATTTTTAATTTAACCCTGTTCTGGGTCTGTCATCACTTCAATACAAGGTACATCTCAGCTGCTCTCAGCCTTCCCTTAAAAGGCATTACTGTTCATATTATTTGGCCATGCTTTGAGCTCTGGCAAAAAAAAAAAAAAATCACTTTCTTTCCCCCTTTTTGTTGCTCAGAACAGTATTGACGGCATCTTGCAGGCATGTAACTTTGTAATGACTGATGGTCAGACCCAGTTGGCACTCGGTTGGTTTTGACCCCCCCATCCAAAACCAGTCACGTAAACCCAGTCCTTTCCACAACCCCCGAGTGAGCCGTCCCCACCAACCCCTCAAGGTCCCAACAACAGAAGGTACAGAAAACACTTCTCAGCAGCCCTGAAGTGTCCGCGCATGGTGAGTGAGGGATACCAGAAATTCAGTGTCTGAGTGTGATGTGAGGTGAGAAAAGTGCAGTCCTGGAAGACACTGTTGTGCTTCCAGCTCTCTTGCGCCATCTCCTTCACTTCTCATTGGCTCATCCATTATCAGCATGTTCAGGGTAGTCATGTCTCTTCAGGGCGCCGGCTGGGCCTGGACCTTGTCCGTCATCTGTTTGGCGCTGTAGTAGGACAGGCTCAGGCCCATGATGGCCAGCATCATGGCAATCTGGTTGACTGCACGATCCTGTGGCTGCGTCTGCACCTCGCCGGCAACTTGCCTCTGGAGAGACAAAAACAAACAGCCAAAAAAAAGGTCAGAGGTCAGCAACAGTCAATGGTGGAAACAATGAGCCACTGAGATCCTCTAGCCCTGAAAAGGCCAGACCTGTAAAAGCAAACAGTCGCCACATATTTTGTCTTACGCAGCTTCTTCCTTAAAAAGACCCAACATCTGCAACTCTGGTTCCACAGGCCTGTGCCATGTGATCAACCCTTTGGCAAGAACAGTGATTAAACATTTAAGAGGGGGAGAGATCTCAGCAAAAAGGAGAACACAATGTCCTGAGCACAAAGAGCAAAGCATGCACCCAGAATCAAACTGTGTATTGTAAGGAACGATTGCCTACTTAAGATCATGGCATGTGTATGTGGTTTCAAAATGTGCAGCCCCTCCTTGCTTTCTCTGACCCCCGCAGAGCATGAAGCAAGGGGATAGGCATATCTCAGGCATGTGAGACAGCTGCTCACTTTCCAAAATACACCCACTTCAGTTAAAGAAAGTATACATCCACTCAAACACAGGGTCAGATAATGATTGACTTGTGGTGATACTAGAGGGACACCTTCAGCTCTTTGTACATTTTACTCAGCTCCAAACAAAATGTGGCCCAAAGTCGAATTGGCTGCTAAAATGTGGGTCACAGCTACCTGTCCCCATGAATTGAATTCAGCTGCAGCCTCAAAATCTGCCATCACCCTGTGCCGGTCTTTATCTTCTTACCAACTCAATAAATAAGAGTTAGAGTTTTTGTTTTCAATTTTTTTGAGATATTTAAATATTTGCCAATTCAAAGCAAAGAGCACCAAAAAAGTTTAAAAACGAAGTGAAAAGCGTCTCGTGGTTATAAACACTCCAGTACAATTACGCAGAATTAGTTAAGTGAATTTACTGTCATGCTCAGGTGTCAGATCTTATGTAACAGCGAGTCAACTTTTGGACGGTCTGTTAAGCATTTGAGTCACTGTAAAGCTATAGGAGGGGACAGCCTTTGTTTTCAAATTAAAAGCAAATGAGCGAACAAAAACTTTTACACAATGGACATGACATATGGAGGATCACTACTGATGAGTGGATTATGCTGATAGTGAGAGGAACAAAAGAAACTGAGGAAATGATATCACAATGATTAGTGTCACCCCTAATTATACTGGTGATGAAAGCGGATTGTGGGTCACAGAACAGTGCTGGGCCCCTTGTCTGAAGGCAGTTCAGATTATAGTCACAGTGGGTAGGATAAAGACATTGAACAGGAATAAACTTTAACTCCCAAATACACTGCAGGTGGTTGAGTGGGGGGAGATGTATTCAATTTACCATTATAAAGAATCCGTCACTCATTTTCTTCAGACACAGTTAAAATGGTATGAAATTTAGAGTCGGCAATTAAGATAAGTGGTGGAACAGTGGTGAGCTGTACATACCTGGAGGAGGCGAAAGTATCCAGGTGTGAGTCTGCCCAGTCTGATGATCATGTTTATTGTTGTGGTGGGAGGTGGCTCAGAGAGAAGAGCTGGGGTGGCTCAAGTCCTGGAAAAGAAAATGGAGAATTTAATTTGAATCTGCAGAGCGATCCAAGTGGAAAAACAGCAACAAAAAGGATAAAGTTACCAAAACAAAAGTTCAGCTGAAAAACTAAAATCGAGATACGACTTGTGCTTTTATAGAAGCATCATCTACAATGTGCTGTCTGGGTCGAACTTTCAAAATAAAAGTATAGCTGACAAAAGAGGAACAAGGCTGCTGTTGGATTCCAAACTAAGCTGAGCCATCTGATCCATGCATGAGGAAGGAACAGCTCCCGCCTGAAGCCATGACACAAACCTCACCCGTGTGCAGATCTGATATGATTACCATGCACAGGCACCAAAACATATGCAGTAAGTTTCTATACCATACGCTTCACATCTGGAATTCCTTTGGGTCTGCCTCACCTTGCCAAGTAGGTCAAACAAGAAACCCCCTTGTTATTAAATTATCATGTTTGAACTATATCTGGACCAGAGCAACAGAGCCTCTATTCATGCTGTGTCATAGCCTTATGCAGCAAAAAAAAGAAAAGAAAAGACAAAGACAATTTCATTCATTCACACATGGGCAATCGCATGTGTAATCAATTAAGTGAGGTTTTATATGGCTTTTGGACACAAACAGTTGAGACAATATCAGAGCAAACCCTATGACAGGATGGATGTCCATCCAACCGTGAGCTTAGAACACAAAGTACTCAGGAGGCAAAGCCCACGATTTTCACATTTTAAC
The DNA here is from genome assembly GCA_900303245.1 of Selene dorsalis. Lineage (NCBI taxonomy): Eukaryota > Metazoa > Chordata > Actinopteri > Carangiformes > Carangidae > Selene > Selene dorsalis. The sequence continues at coordinate 19,776 of OMNW01011504.1, read as the reverse complement.
GCTGAACAAACTGGATCATCTTTACTCGTACAAGGTTGGAAAATGGTCATCTCAATATGGCATCCCAGCAAGACTAAGGTGACGCAGAAGAGATTATATGTTATAAGACACAAACCGCTAGGTGTTCGCTGCAGAAACAAGAACCACCTGTCAAACCACATTTTCAAGCTTTGAGGAGTGCATCTCAGATGAGGTGGTCCAGGGGAGTTGAGGTGGAGGATTATGGAGAAGGTAAGACATGTGAAGCATTAAAGTACCAAGCTGGTTGTGATTACACCCCCTTAAGAGAAAAAGTAACGCAATCCAAGCTTTTAAAGTTCCTCCGTGTGTGCAAAGTCGGTCTTAATCATGAAAACCAGTTGTTTGGGATTCCTCACCTTCAAAAAATAAAAATGCCAGAAAATGCCAGTCCAACCGGCCAGCAGGACCTTCTACTTCCCCAACCACACTGAAAACCCAAATACAGCCAAATGATGATGAACTTGAGCTACTGAGAGCTCCTGCGCTGTGCTCCGCCTTTTTATACAACCCTGCTCTCACCCAACCAGATGTACGAGCTCGCTCACAAAGCCCGCCCACTCCACCAACACATACACTCTGCTGTCGAAATGCATTACTCTGTGGGTTGCTTTCCCAAACACACCCAGTTCCACCCCCTTTAAAACAAGACAAACTCTTAGTGAGCTGTTGGATATGATTTGGATGACACAAGGTAGAGACGAATCAAACAAAACAATAGAGCGCAACAATGCTCTCTCAGTGTGCATGCCTTAGTGTTGGGTTACATAACCAGCTTGATGTGTCCATGTGTCCATCTGATCTGAAACTAGGGCAGGAATTAAAGTCAAAGACCTCAGGACTATCCACTGACCACCTGATAAACCTCCAGGTTAAAATCTTCCCCTTTTTTAACATTTTAGTTTCAGTGAGTGCTTTAAATTTCTTCAGTAACTCCATGTGTTACATAATTTTGCTTTTCTGCTCCACTGAACAAATAGTCACCATCTCTCTTCAAGGATCTTTGGGGCAGCCAGTGTTTACATCATGCAGTTTGGGTTTTAAAATATTTAACTCACATGGGATCTACAAAAATACAGCATGAGTCAACTTCCTATGGTGAATATTTTTGTCACAAGTAAGCATATAAATCACACCTTTAGCAAACACTACAGGTTTAACTAAGTCAAAAAGACCCTCAAGTGATGCCAACATCTGATCTACAGCAAGGAGTTATCCAGGAGATCTGGTTTTACAGTCAAACAGAAACCAAATAATGCACATTAACTGCAATGTAAGATCAATATTGGATGTTAACAGCACCATGATAGAGAAGATTTAGTTGGATTAAGTTGGTGGATGACTCCCAACAACTCAATCTGACACAAGCAGGAGCCAAGAGAAGTTAAAGACCTACTATAGAGCGCAAACGTAAGCAGAAAGTCTTGCTTACAGCAAGTTTTAAAACTTGCCTTACGCAACTGACGTCACAGATTTCTCTGTAATTGCACTCCGTCTAGTGTCAGCTGGTTTCAGCCTTCTATTTTTTACTTCTGTACTTCTCTCTGTCTACAACAGTAATATAATACAGCTGAATCCCCAAGAAACCCAGTCACAGTTGCATTTTTCTGTTGTCCAACAATGTAACAACTTTGAAATAGTGGCTTAATTGTGATCCATTAAATCTACATGATTTTATTACCACCCCAATAAAAAAAAAAGTAGCTTGATCTGTCACTAGGTGCTTTATTGAAAAAGTTGCTAAAGGGGTCTGAAAAGTTGGCTAATCCAGCAACAAATGTGTTGGAAACAGCGTAGGCAGTAAACACCCCCCAACCCAAATCTGAAAGTGTTCACACCAGTTCAATCTGAAATGTAACGACCCACAGGGAAACTACTCGGGTCAACACTTGAGCAGCTGACCAATGGCGTAACTTCATGACTTAGTCACACGGCATTTGGCAAAAAAAAAATTTTTAAATGGTGTAACTTGATCACTCAGTCACTCATGGACATTCACGTTTATAGAGCTGGCAATGCAGTTGTGGTTCAGCCCCAAAATAATGGCTGAGGTTCTGTTGAAACCATTTTCCAGTGATCAATTGACAGTCTCATGCAAGGCTTTTCAACAGGCTGGGTACCTACAATGTGTCCACACTGCCAGTAACTATGATTAGAAGCAGTGATGTGGGCTTGCTTCCATTCTACTTGCTAGATGACAGGGACAACACTGGGAATGGCATTACCTCAAACAACAACAAGCACTTTCACCTCATTTACCTTTTTTGTTTTTTCTACTTTCTGTCATGCTTTACTCATCTTCCCCTGCTAATTAGTTGACTGTGCAAATACCATAAATGGTTTAAATGCTTTAGCAGGTTTGCATATAGAGCACTCACACACATACACTGCAGGTCAGCTCAGGTATCACAGGCTAACTTACTGACTGTAATGAAAACAGTCACTTTGTCGGTATGTCAAAAACTGTGGCGCACATGTAATCTAATTTCCACATCACAAGGAGCCTTTGAAAACTCATGTTTACAATCGCACCTTTATTCCTCTAAATCTGTCCGTGTTCTGAACAAATCAAATCACACATGTGATCTCAGCTGTTGGTCAGGGGTATGCAAATCATAGGGGACACAATGACAAGTCCTAATCCCTGAATGCAGCAAACACCAGCAATTGATTCAGCTGCTGAGTTGATTTGTGGGAGTGGTTCACTACACACTTGGTGCAAATCCACATGAATCACCTGCAAACTATTCAGGCTGATTTCAGGTGTAACATGAATGAAAGAAGGTGTGACTCATTTGTGTTGCACTTGTGGCCAGATTTTAAAAAAACTGGCTCTGAAAAATCTGAAATACAAAACTAATGCTAATCTAATTTGTGGGAAGAACAAAAGGAGGATTCTCACTTTGTCATTCAGGAGGTGCTCAGCAGAGTGCAATGAAAACACAGGGAGGGTAAGACTGAATTCATTTTCTTAATCCCTCAGAGAGATTGTTGGAAAAAA
>OMNW01011504.1:0-16153 GCA_900303245.1 Selene dorsalis | reverse complement strand
TGAGGGATTTAAAAAAAAAAAAAAAAAAAAAAAAAAAGACCATAGATATGAATAAAACAGGCCAAGTCAATGACCAGTTGTATTACTAATGTGTGGAATTAACTGCTTTTTCTTCAAACTTGTTAGCTACAAACTGTTTTGTGCATTAGCGGCAGACATACTAAAGGTAGACATGACAATGAAACCCAAGAAGTTGCCTCCATTTTGGGTCCCCAGCTGTGAGGAAGCCAACATGGCTGGCCCACAGACGTTCTTGGTGAAAGTAACAGATGAATAAAGCTTTGTCATTTTAATGAGCCAGAAAAGTGTTAAGTTAAACCATTTGCCCATCCACTGTTCCACAAAGACGCCAATTAAAGTGTTAAATTCTCCTCTAGGAGTGAAAAGTGAACCAAAAGTCCTCACATTTCAAGATGAGAACAGCTGGTCAAGAAAGTAGGAAGGCAAACAGACAGATTTGAATCATCTGAAAATAGCTTCATGCAAATCAAGTAAAAAAAAAAAAAAAAAAATCAAAAACCTTCAGTCACGTCAGCTAAAGAGTTAAACTCCACCTGTACTTCCAAGAACAGAATCTATAGAGCACTAAATGTATAGATGACATGCCAACTTCACATGTGGGTCAGATAAGAACAATGTAAATACATGTGCAGCTGATAAGGAGTTTTAAGACCCTAAGACCCTGTTTTACCATATACAAGTCACAAAAATATAATATTCGCACAAGTTAAGATCACACTTTCAATTTGTATTTAAGATGATGGAATTGGAAAAAAGAAAAAGAAAAAGCAGCCCAGACATTTAAAAAAAAAAAAAGGTCTTGGATCAATAATGGTCAGGGACACTCCTAAACCTGCAGCGTGGTGGAAAGGCAGCCCTCCACTTCACTACATGAACATGCAAGACATTCAAGGAAGAAGAAAAAACATCTATTGCATTTTTCTACATTTTTTTTCAGTATGAATTCTAAAACGCAAAGTTATTGCATCCAAATGGATTACAAATTGATGTACTATGGTTTCTTCCTACTCTTGCTTGAGTCCAATCAGCTGCATTAGCCCTTTATTCCCCCTCACCCTCCCCCCGATAATTTCCTCACTGCAACAGTTTTATCTAGTTTTCTTTTTTTAACCTCGAACAAAACCGATTCTTTCTCACAACCATTCATCTGTTTTACTCCACATTCTGGAGGATTTAAGTTTTTTTTTGGTTTTTCTTTTTAACATTGTGAGCATCTCTTTCTCCTCAAATGACGATGTCCATTGAATGCAAAAGATGCTTCACGGTTTAAAATGCATTTACATTAAGTTTTAAATGAGGAAACAAACCACATCAACTTTTCCGCAGACAATGGGACACTTTTCTTTCCTCTGTCGGGCGCTACGTGTTGAAAAAAAAACCTCGTGTTTACTTCTTTTCCATCAGTGAGTGTAAAGCACCAGGTGGAAATGTTGGCTCTTACCTGCTGCAGCGGCTCTGGGCTTTGGGGCAGTTTTGGGGCCGTTGGGTCAGCGTGGTATGAGATAGTACGCTATGTTCAGGTCCCAGTCTTTATAGGAAGCCGGTTACATGCTCTATAGGAGAGGGGGGTGGGGCACTCAGAGCCCTGAAGCACACACAAAGCATGCCACTGTGCATGTGAAACACATAGACCCCCACGTCTGGACAGAATGAGCTCGTCCGACCTATGTGCCTGCACGTCCACACATCAGCTGGAACACTTTGTCTCCTTCCACCACAGGTCATCGTCAAATACATACCATGACACATGTGCAGAGCTGTGTCTGAAACCAGCAGGAAACCTCTGGTATTTTAACAGTAATTTCAGATATTGAGCAGATAAAGTGGTTCTGATAAACGTTGGAAAAGAGCTTTCCGCACGTGCAATCACGTGATTCAGGATGACCGCAATAACAAATGTACTGAGGTGTTCTTGTCTTCCTTATAAACCCATAGTCTGAAGCTCATTTGCATCAGCTTTGACTGAGTAGTTAAGCCTTGCCCTTGAATCAGCATCATATGGACAGTCCGCTCTGTATGTTCAGGAGCTTCTCACCATTAACATGTAAGTGCAGGTGAAATGATGAATCATTGAATCAATCGATGAATCAGTCAATCAGACTTTAGTTCATGGGAACTTCATGCAGGTTAGAGCAGGCCAAAGTGCTGCACAGATGATTGACAAGCTGATAAGAGGACAAACCAAGAAAGAATGAGAGACAATAAATACATCTGAAAAGTTATCATAACATTAGAAAACAAAAACAAACAAATTGTCTCTGACGTTGGAAACACTAGAACAATCTCAGCACAAGGTCGATCCAATAGCTGTTCCGGAGCTTTCAACCATTTCACGCAACCTTCCTCCCCACATCACCGTCTTCATGTAGCTGGGTCTGTTCATTATTTTCTCAGGATTTTGAGGACGACCCCCACCTTCAGGAACATCTTTTTCAATCTTAACTTTTAGGCCAAAAAACATGAAATGTCTTCAAAGACCTCAAAAACACTGAACATTTTCTAAAGACATAAAAAAAAAAAATCAGATCAGCTGTTAAGTCTTGACCTTAAAACAGCAGTGGACACAAGGAAACTACTCTGGATGTAAATGTTCTGGTTTCCATTTTTATATGAGAACATTATGTCCATGATGACTAAAAAGGTTAAAAAAAAGCTTCTACTTGAAAACGTCTCATTATTTCCGAAGATGACACAATCAAAGACAAATCAACAAACTCCACTCGTGTAACACAGTTGTGTCAGCCAGCAGGAGCCTAAATATAACACTTAACAAATGATGTGTAGCATTGCTATAGAAAGGCTGTAGGTGAGAAATCAGCATCATCAGAGGAAGAAACAAACATTTTTCGACCCAAATCTGGATTCACATGTGAAAACATGTAGACACCACAGCTAGATTACCTGAGGGTGGACCAGCCCCCATCCTGTTGGCTGAGGTCAGCTGGTTCATACACATTCCTATCCTGGGAGACAAAGGCCAGTGGTGAAGGACCCTACACATACTATAGAGTAAACACATCCTTCAGCCACATAAGGGGGGGGAAGGGGAAGGTTACACAAGGAGAACGACTTCTGTTTATGATATTGTCTTCCTTCAGATGTAACTTTTGAGGAGGGTACAACTTAATAGTCAGTTGCATGTAAATCTGAGTCAACATGACCTTGTGTATTATGGGTAAATACGCTTGTATGTTTCTTTGTGAGTCTTTCAGTAGTGAGCTTATTACTTGACTTGTATGTTGTATAGGTTGACTGCATTGCATGTTGCAGCCCTCACTCCTGGTATCACCTTTCTCTGTGGTATTACCACACGTGGAGTAACATAACAGTTAACACACATATATATAGCATGTGTACTTTCTAGTATGTATAGTTTATCATACTTTCTCTCCTAGTACAGGAATGTATGAGCCCTTTTAGCCCAGAGCACGCGCAGGAAGGAGGGAGTTCCCACAGGTAATCTGTCCACACACATGTACATACTCTTCTGTTAGAAACAATTACATTTAACCTATGCAGTTAAATTGAGTACTGTCTCCTTATAGGAGATCATGGGATGTTATATAAAGAGAAGAAAAGGAAAAGCATCAGCGGCTTCAGTGATCTCTTCAATGATGTGTATAAACAAAACGTGTCATATTTGACCAAGTTTCAGCTGGACAAATTAAAGCAAAGGGAGACCCCAGCTGGAGTGAAGGCATCTGTCAGCAGTGATCTGCTACTGTCCTCTAGTGGTGCTACACAGCAAACACACTGAGGGAAGCACCATTGGAACAGTTCTGCTACTTTTTTTGGAGAACAAAATGTTTATAAAAGTCCATGTCAATATTTGACAGGAAAATGTTGTACTTCACTGTCTGTGTTTATTATGTCTGGCACAGGAATAAAAAGCAGTGATGGGCTATTAGCAGAGAAACAGGCAGGATAATGTAGTGGATCAGAGTGAAATATTCTATTCCCTACTGAAATTGTGTAGTGAAGTAGCTGAAGTATAACGCAGGCTTAAAGTTTAGTTACTGAACTATCACCTCCTTAGAATGAAGCTCATGTTCTTAAAATAAAATACATGAAAATATGACCAAATGCAATACTAAAGTTCCTCTTTATGCATCACTAAATTCTTTCCACATGTACCTTCAGTACATTTATTTGTGTAGATATTAAAATCATGAATTAACTGCTCTACATTTCAGAAATTGTCTACTTTTATCTTTTATGATTACTGGAGTTGCTTTGTTGATAAACACATTACTGTAAACATCATTTTTAGTAGGCAATTTTAAGGACTAAATCTTATTTCACTGTGCAGACAAATTAACATGCTAGTGACATTTTGGGATGTTTCTACATTAAGGGTGCACTGTTTTTATCTTTGAGTAATAATCACTTAGAAAAAGCACTTTTCTCTTTCATTGCGTGGTATTGGTAGTTGTATTTCTTACTTTCAATGGAGTATTTTCAAATTTTTGAACAGCTACTAATACCTGTGTAAATGATACAAGTACTGGTTTGATGGTTTTCTTCTATTTCTGTTTACATGTCTGTCAATGTTTACAGTGCACTACAATTATACAAGGTGATACAGGAGGGAAGACAATGAGACAAAGCTGATGTTAAAATAATCTGTGTTAGAGAAAAGATTGACAGAAATGATCCAGAATCAGTTTGCACCTCTGTGAGTGAAAGGACACCCCCCCAGTGTCCTAGTATGTGTATAAGAAACAAACTCTGTCTCTTTTCACTTCATGACAAAGTTACAGCAAGGTGACATTTTGACAATTTTTATTCAAGAACATTTAGATCAACCATGAAGTCAGAAAAGCTTCCTTTTCCTCTAACAGAAACATAACTTAACAGAACTTTATCAGGTGACCAGGTTCACATCATACATGTTTTTGGGATGTATCAAACTTTTGACCTAATAACAGTATTTTTCTGTGGCATTTTCACTGACTACATCTAATGTTGACATACAGTGTTTCAAAACATTTGGTAAGCAAATCTTCTTATTAGTTAACATTAAAATAAAAGGGGGAATAAAAATGCTATTCTCCCTCAAATTTTAACAATATTCTTTAGCTGCCTTATAATGTTTAAAATTAGATTTAAAATCCAACTTGTTGGAAAATATCTATTACTCAGCAGTTTTAAAAAACAGGATTAGACAAACTAAAAATGCCACGTCTACAAGATATGGACGGTATCATTTTTAAATGGATATAAAATGGATATGAATGTGACAACAAAGTTTTGTTACGTCAAGTGCAAGCCCAAAACAAACCTATAAATGACATTTGTAATATAAAACTTGGTAAAAAATACTTATTTAAAACTGTACAATCACCAAGTACACAGAGTGAGCACATCAACCGTTATTCATTTGGCTTCAGTGGCTTCGGCCTTTGGCTCCTGGGGACAGAAAATAAAATCATGTTACATGCAGTGCTTGTTTTGGCAGCAGGACAGTACATTCCCTTTGACTGCGATTGTCATCACGCTGTGATATCCTCCATCTCATCTTATTTTGTGTATTGCAGGTTGCTTGCAAGTTTGATCAAGTCAGACTTGGATCCTTTCAACACCAAATAAATAGGGGTTAAAAAGAACTTCAGAATGATACAATCAGAATGACTATATTTGTTGACAGAGGGCGCCAAGAAACAGCTTCAGATTGTTTTTGATGTCCAGATCTTGCAGACACTATTCTACTAGTCTTTGAATGTGGTCTTCGTTTTTTTTAAGTTTGTAATTAAGAGTTTATAAATAATAATAATAATTTAAATAATGCTCACATAATGCAGAATTCCTTTACATTGATATTAGTATATTCAAGGAAACATGTTAATTACATTACCTAATAGTGACTTATGTTAATTTACCAACATGAAGCTTTTATAACAATCATGGAGGAAGCTTTCTGTCCTAAAGAAACAAACCTCAGCCTTGGCGCTCCCATTCTCCGCTGGTTTGGCCTTCTTTGCTTTGGGTCCCTTCTACAAAACAACATGACAATTGATTACAAATAGACTACAGCTCCCCTGCTCTTATACAGTTATCACGTGCTTAAGAATCATGACTAGAAACATGTGTACCAAAAGGTCTGAAACATTTCTTAAAGGCTTTTGGTCAAGCTTAACGTCCCTCTTAGGGTCATGAATGTGTTTCACATGTGACAGACAGAGGCTTCCTGTTGAGATCAGTTAGTGATATCAATCAGTTTCATACTTTTGGAGCAGCTTTTTTCTTAGTCTCCACTGGTGCCGCTTTAGGTTTCTACAAAACAAGAAGAAACAAGAAGAAATTTTAGATTGTATGTGACAAAAAGTGCATGGGTGCCAAAACAAGCTTGTGACACTGAGAATATAATTTTGTTAATGATCCCTGCTTTTTATTCTCACCACAAGATGTTAGAGACTTGCATTAAAATTAAAAAATTCAAGTAACAATTGAATTTGTTCATTTTAATGGTTCCTTAAAGTTACTCTCTGGAAGATAATCCTTAAAAACTATCTTATGGATGAGAAATAAAAATTGTAATCATTTATATTGAATTGCTTCATTGTGTTTCTCAGGAGCTTACCAAGGCCAGCCGTGGGGAACATCTTCTTTGCTGTAGAGATAAAAGGGAGAAAAACATCAGTGAAAATTGCAGATGTGGTACTTTTAAACACAACCATTTACTTTTGGACAGCTTGTCCAGTCAAAATGACTAATATTAGTCAAATAAAAACATAAAAGTTAAATTTCATGCAAGGCAGCACTTTACCACAAATCATAAGCATCAACATACAGATAATGTGATATAAAATATTAACCACTTTGATAAAAAAAAAAAAAAAAAGAATTAATGTAAATATTTAATTTTATACAAACCTCAGGGGGCACAATTTGCTGAAAAGACAAAAACAGACAAGCAGAATATTACTATTTGAATATCAGTATTATGACAAATTCATAACAACTCAAACATCAAAACAATCTTAAAAACCCCTGGGTAGATATTTGAAGACCTGACCGTGTAATGCCATAAACCAAAACAGAAGGCCAAAGGACAAATTTAGAAATGTTCACACTGCTGCGGTTTTTCAAATTCACAAAGAGCTTCCCGCGCATATTTGAATTCAAATTGAGGCTGTCCTGTCACCAGGACACCGCCTTGGCGCCCTGACAGCTTCCTTTGTTTTGTATCAGTGCGCGCCGACACACAGCTGTTGGGAAACTGATAAGATTACTACTTGACTAATCTGTAGCTACCGCCATAGCATAAATGCAACCAAACGCAAGGCTGCGGAGGTTGCGTGCAAATCAAAATTACATTTGAGCCGAGATACTGAGCAGAGCCATGTTGTTTTTAAATGTTAATGTCAAATTTTTAAATGTTAAACCTACATTTTTCGTGAGCATCAGACGTTGCTACAATACCATGTCACGTCTAAATAAACGCAAAATCGACATAATCCTAATAAGACTGGACTTCGACACATATGTGACATGATACATTTCTGCATTCGTGCATATTCTGATAAGGCACCGGTGCACAGAAATGTCAGCGGATTTTAATAGAGTAAATCTATTATTATTGATCATGCTGATTGAATTAAGCTGGTTGATGAAATACAAAAGCAGTTTTGAATGAACATACACGAACATGCCTGACTTTTCTGATTCAAAACAGTGGAGCCAAAAAAAAAAAAAAAAAAAAAATCCCCTCCCCCCGTTCTTTTCTTCAATTTTGCTGATTATTGAAACTTCTTTCGATCACCTCGTATCTATTCGTTATCTGTTACTTTTATTTGCAAACAATGCATTCGTATTAATGTGTCAGCTACGAATTTACAGCGCGTATCGAAAGTTTGTTGTTGCGTATAACCTGTCAAAGATTTTCACCCCCCCTCTCCCCCGATCCGGAGAGGGAAAACACAGGCAGTGCCAAGAATTTAGCACAGCGCAATGACAACGGCTGCACAACTGAGAGCTTTGGCGCAGACATGAAATCGCCATCGTGTATGTTATCAGCCGTCTATGTGGTCAAGAGACATTTAACACAACAAGCAACAATTTAAACTTTTATTTTCGACGAATGGGAGGATGCCTGGACAGGTCTCTGTAGGACCGCCATTGCTGTTAACGTTTGTTGATGATGATGACGTCCTCTGATGCAGAAATATCAAACGCAGCCTAACGTTAACCCTAAGTTAACGACATCAACCTGTCGTACCGAGTTAAAATAAAAAAATAAAAATAAAATCTTACCTTCGTTTTACCCATGCTGCCGGTAGAAAATGAACGGAAAGCTCACTTTAAAAAATAACGTAAAACTGTCTTTTCCGGGAGAGATGACACACAACAACCGACAAGTCGCTGTGTAAAATGGCGAATGTATAATGCAAACGAATGTTTTTGTAGTTTATACACTGAAATATAAGAAGGAAACCGGTTTGAACCAGTTTTGTATTTGGAAGTCTGTCATTGGATGGAGACCTGTCACGTGTTTACAGGTCCCACCCATTTGTTAAAGAGGCAGGACACAGCCTGAAAAAATACTGATCAGTGTCAAAGGGGGGCACTGCATTCAAGGTTTCTAATGGCATTGGTAGGAACAGTTCTGAAAAGCACTGATTTTAGTTTCCTCAAATTGTCTCTCACAGGCTGCAGTTTTCTAATGACTTGGTCGGGCCTTATAAAGACAGGTATTCTGTTTGTATTCTGTATAGTGGATTTTTGTAGTTCTTGTTTTTTTCAACAAATTGTGCCCCCTAATATGCATGTAAAATAACTTATTTGTTTATTGTTATTTGGTAATTCGGATTACATTTCACCTTTTCAGCATATTGATACTTGAAATTTATTGGTAGCCTAAATGCTGCCACTTGAATGTATTTTTATGTTTTTAAGTCATTTTGACTGGACATGGTGCTCAGCATCCAACTTATAGGCCTGAAATTCATTTGGCCTCCACCATCCTCATTGTGTATCTCTCCACCGCTTCCCCCATAGAGTCCATCTTTACTCCGATCACAGAGCCAGTCTTCTTAATAAGCTTATCCAGCCTCTTTGCCTACTTTTCCCCCAAACGTCCTCCCCAACAGACTGCAGCATAAAATGAAACACTTGCTACCACAGACTGATAGAACATCTGCAGCATCTTACTACATTTGTTTACAGATCTGAGCTTCCTTAGGAAAAAGAGGCGGCTCTGCCCCTTTTTGTAGAGTGCATCAGTGTTAAGGGACCAGTCCAACTTATTATCCAAGTGTACACCTAGATATTTATAGGATGTCACCACCTCAATGTCCACTCAAAGTGTTCACTGGCTGACGAGGGGGCTTGGACCTATGCAAATCCATTATCAATTAATTTGTCTTTGAGCTGTTCAGTATGAGGTAGTTTTTGTCACTGAAGGCTTTTATCAAATCCCTATATTCAGATTCCTGTCCATTCCTGATACATGCCACAATAGCAGTGTTATCTGAGTATTTCTGGATGTGGCAGGACTCAGACTTGTATTTAAAGTCTGCTGTATACAATGTAAACAGGAATGGAACCAGGGCAGTCCCCTATGGAGCCCCCATGCTGCTCATTAATGTCCCAGAAACACAGTTCCCCAACCTGACAGACTGTGGCCTATCTGTCAGGTAATCTGTGACCCAGGAGACAAAGGAAGGATCCACTCCCATCTCTATGAGCTTATTTTTCAGTATGTTGGGTTGGATGGTATTAAATGCGCTTGAAAATCAACGAGGTAACTAATCAACATTGAGAAATTCATCATAACTGATTACTGTTTTGCTTTGTGACTATACTTGCTCCTTCCCCACAAAGTAGTTGATTCCTGATAACAGCTTTCATACAAGGAATGATTTGATCTTTTTAAATCAATAAAACCACCTTATTTCAATTGTTCAATTGTTTAATGTTTTTATCAATTTCTAATAATCTCATTTGTTATCATTACCTTTTGTGACAAGAGGAAACTATCAATTATCCATTATCAGTGTTTTGTGGTGAGAGTTTTTTTTTTAAACAAATAATATGCTTTCAATATGTCACACCCATAGTTTTTTCCAGATTTCACCACTAGAGATTCCATATTGTGTAATCTCCTGTTACATGAAATCTGAAAATTCCCTCTTTTTGGTTTGTAGAAACATTAAATGGCATCAGTGGAGACCAAGAAAAAAGCTGCAAAAAAAGTATGAAACTGATCTCAGAAGACCACTTCTGTCTTTGTCACATGTGAAACAGATTCATGGCTCTGAGAGGGACAATACGTTGAAGTTCAGGGGAAAAAAAACCTCTGAGAAACATTTAGATGTCTGGTAAATAAGTTATATGTGTGATCTGAAGCTTTGATCTGTTAGTAATGTTATTTTGTAGAAGGGATCCAAAACAAAGATCAAACCAGCTGAGAATGAGAGCACCAGGGCCCAGGTTTGTTTCTTTTGAAGAGAGAGAGCTTCCTCTGTAATTTTTACACAATTTATTAATTCTTATAATATGAGAATACTCAATTATGAGTAAAAGTCCTGAATTAAAATATTATGTAAGTAAAACTACAGTCTTTAAAGTAAACCGCTTGATGTATAAAAAGTTAAAATACTCAATGCAGGGAAATGGAAGGTGTTATGTTCTTCTTTGACACACTGCTGGATCATTTGGTTGAGAAGGAGCTGATTTTTATACACTTAAGGCAACTGTATGTATATGTATAAAAACAAATCATATTTCTTAACCTGATTAAGAAGTATCTCTGTAAATTCTTACTTGCAAAGAATTAACTGTAGATACTTCCCTCTGGAGTGTATTGAGTAGAAGTAAATGTAGTAGAAAAAAAAATCTGAATTCTCAAGTACAAGTATTAAAGCTCATACCTTAGTACAGTACTTTTGAATAAATATCTTAAGTTAAAACATTAGATAACAATATATGGACGGCCAGATTGTTGTGAGTACTGAAGGAACTGTCTGTTGACAGCCAGGACTTTAACGTGTGCAACACAAGTACAAAGGTATGATTCGTACATGATTTGATCATATCTGACATACAGTAATTACTTTATTCTGTTAAGAAAGCTGGTCAAAATCTAGTTACTGGTTCAGTAACGTCACACTCAAGAGACAACTCATTCTGTGGGCCTCAACAAGAATTAAAAACAGCACTGATATATGTTAATCCAGGTGAGTGCCTTGGAAGCTTTTCCAAAACACCGGACCCCCTGGGCTTCACTTTAGGAATCAGGTCTTCCAATCAACAGCATGCATCTGACAGACAATTCACACAATTATTTAACTATATCTTGACCAGACATTTCCACGTATTAGACTTTGTTTTAGTCTACTATCATAAATATCACAATTACTCTACAGCCCCATAGGGGTAAAATTGCCCTCTTGTATCATACAAATAAGCGACAAAAAGGAAACCGTTCTCAGTTACTGTTCACTCTTTTCTTTTCCACAGGAGCCCTTTTGGGAGCAGGACGAGACAGATTTCATCCCCATTCCAACCACTGCTTTCCTCTTTGGAGTTTTCCTAAGCCAAGACACCTTCACTGGATAAGTCATTAAAGAAAGAGTCTCTTTTGTGCTTCAGTGCTTCTAGGAAATCTTGAACTCGTTCTTCCCGGCAGGCGGTGTAGTGCAGCAGTGCCTCTTGTCTTCTCTGGGCATCGGCAGGTTTTCCATTCCCATGATGCTGCAGGTGCTCTGCTACACAGGCGCGATCTGACTCTAACTGCAGTGAGGCCTGATGCTCTCGATGGAGGTCTCTGGCTTTCTGAAATACAATACACATTCATGTTTGAACTGCTTCAATTACTGATGAAAGAAATTTTCATTTTGGTCACATTAATATTTATGTGTAATGAAATCCCAACATTCATTACATGCACAACACACAGTACCCTTATGTGACAGATTGTAGGAAACAGAATACAAGCTGTTTTAGCAAGTAACTCTGGGCCAAGATATTTCCTTTTGTCTCTGACTCATCCAGGTTCAGATATTTGGCAGAAATATGGGTTTACCAATGAAGCTGTAGCCATTTAGATAAGACAATAAGGTTCTCATAGTCTTAACTACAAATCATGCACTCAGTTTTAATTTGATTTCACTGATTCGTGTTTTGCACCAGAATGGCTGATGTGCACATAAAAATATTTGGCAGTTGTTGAGAATGACTGAGTTGCTGAATCCTTCATTTTGGATGCAATACATCCACATGGCAAATATCCTTATTTATCACAAATACATCAGTAACCTGTTATTCTCAAATTTTAAATAAAGTTTGTCTTATGTTTTGAATATTCTTGTGTGAGAGTGTGAATTTCTGGTCCACACAGACTGCAAAGATACCTGATGTATTTACTTCATAACACTACAGCCTCGAGGAGTGGAGTTGAATTAATATCTTTGGTGGGGTCGGAACAAAAAAGCACAAAAACAAATATTATGACCTTTTCCAACGCTGGCAGAATAGATACATGTAGCTAAAACGAATGCCTACTCCCATGATAACGCTTATAATGTTCAGTTACTGTTGAAATTTGCTCCAGAAAGGTGTCAACATGACTTGATGCTTGCATTGGACACTGGTGCTGATGAGCTGTATTCTATCATAGGGACAAGTGTTTCTTTCTGCCCCACTTTATATCAATAAATGGTCAGATAAATATGACCAAAACGTTTAAAAACAATACCAATGCATTTTGGGGTATTTTGCCTGTAAACCCATTCCAATTACTATTGCCATGATGGTGACAACAAAGAACGTCTTACCTGAATGGATTTATGATTTAACTGATACTGAAGAATGGCTTCACACAGGTTCCAGAAGGAGTATTCTGGCCACAGGACTGACTGAAACACTAGACAGGAGTGGGAAGTCTGCGGGATGGAAGATAACAGAAATTCAATACAAGGGTCAGGGGTAAAGCCGTGAAGTGTCAGACAGGATTAATAGTATTAGTAATCATTTGACCTGCAAAAACCCATTTTAAGGCATGTAATGAAACAGTTATAGCAACATGTCATGTGAAAACAAACAGTGTTCTTTTACAAGACAAGTTTGATCAAAACATGTGTGTGTGTGGCTCAAAAAATCTCCTGTATAAGTTAAGGTTAAGGTAGCTGAGTCTCTTATAGCCCACATGATCATGCTGTTTAAGATGGATGGCTTTATAGCTTTATAAAATAATCATTTAGTTGTTGAGGTCAAACAGGTATTTCTCATCTTTGGTGGCTGCTGCATTACAGATAAGCTGAACAGTATAATAACACATAAAGTCACCCAAACCAGTTGTACAGGAACAGACTTCTGACATGTCTGGATTTGTTGACACACATTTTTTGCATTGCAAGTAAAGTGTCAAAAGACACTTCAGTTGCAATGCCCACACAAACTGAAAGGCTTGTTCAAAGTCATCTTTGGTGGTGAATACTTTGAGTAGCATAACCTGACGCACACCCAACCTTCAAAGGCTGCAGCTTCTGTCCCCATTTCAGAAAATATGATCACTACTGCTTATTTACAGAGACCTACAAACACTCAATCAAGTTTAGAAATTCACAGCTTCACTCTTACTCTTTATACCTAAGTGAGGGCTCTCAGGGGATGTGTGAAAAGAAAACAATTCTCTATGTACAACTGGTGTCATGTTTCCACACATTCATTCTCATCCTCACCTGCCAAAGGAGGAAGTCGCTGAGGCGCACCTCTCCAGAAGTGCGGATGAGCAGGTCAGGATTGGGGGAATTATTGCTATACAGACACTCACTTAGAAGCACCTCTGAAACATCACTGCACAACACATGAAACAGAAAACAGCTCATAAATGCAATAACTCCCCTGGTTAAGATACTGACAGTTTCTTGTCTTGGCTATTGTTTTACCTTGCTTTGATCAAGCCCTTCTCCACTCCCCAGGCCATTTCTCTGACTGCATTTGTGATTTCATATCGTGACGTGTAGGCAAAACACACATTGAGAAAACATCTGCAAAACAAGCATATGTATGATTGTGGTCATTTATAATGTATAATCTATTTATGTCAGCTGCACAGTAAAAGTGATGAATGAGTTAATAATGATGAGAGATGAGCAAAATCAATAAACATACTTATTGTGAGCTTTGGTCATGACCACAGCTTTGGCAATCACTTGCTGAAGGTCACGTGGCAGCATGTCCAAATCACCCAGCACCCGAATACACACACCATGCTTCTCTAGATTGTCCCTAAACAAGGAGGGAGGAGAAAAGCATGAAGAACGGGGAGAACGAGATGACTTCTCTCATTGCACAAAGCTGCAGAAAACGGGTCTGTCTGCATTTTATATCCAGACATGATCAGTGAGTGAGTAATCAGTGAGTAGCGTTTGAGACAGACTCAAGTCCAGTGTCTTGTGCATGGTGAGTAAGTCACATGTTGTTGTTCAACACAATAACATCAGCTTCCATCATAAACCCTTGTTTCATTGGCCTTTTAAACATAAACACAAGGGTTGCAACATATCTTGTGCCACATACTGAAAATGCCCTGTGACACAACATGATGATATTTTGTTGAAAAAAAAAAAAAAAAAGACACCCAAATGATATTTCAAAACTGCAAAGCCCCAATAAATGATAGACACTTGTTATATTTTTGATAACTGTGCCCTATCAACTTAAGTTAAATGAGACATTCTCCACAGAATGGCGTGTTTTGTAACGAAGGAGGAACAAAGAAAAAAAACAGGAAAAGCTAAAATGCCATTTGACATGGTCAAAGGAGAAGAAATTAGTCAGAGTAAAATATTCTCCTTTGTGGGAAAAGATGATGGGAGTTCTGGCAGTCTGACAGTAGATCACTCTTGGCCAGCGTCTGGTGGCTATTTCTGGAACTGTGGATTAACACACCTCTATTGGCTTCAAAATTCAACCATGGCAGATGTCAATTAGACAAGCGTTTTTTTCCGACATCTATATTTGCACAGTTAGAGCGTGATTGGAGGCACAATTCATGGGTGTAAACTAGACATGTGACTCAGTCCAAATTTAACAGTAATAAGTGATATTATGGACTCCTATTCATGAAGCAGCCTTTCTTCCTCTTGGCTACCAGTCTACAGTATCTTACACACCTATACAGTGCTTCGGGGTCTGTGTACTGTTGTGTCAAATTACAGGAAAAGAAAATCCAATATTTCCTCCCAGATCCCTATTAGTGTCATAAACAACGACTTTAAAATATCAGGAGTGAGTGAGGACCTTTGAGAGACACAGTAACACCTGTGGGTCCATTAGTTCGCAGCTCTTAACAGGTGGTTTGATTTATTTTTCAAAGACTGAAACTGGAACATGCTAGTTTCAGCCCTGCAAAGACACTCACTTGAACTACACTTAAGTGCGCCTGCACAGCATTTGCTTCCTGTTGTGAGTAATGTGATGAGTAAAATTGGACTAAAATGTCCCACAAACAACAGCAAACTGGAGACTTCTAAATCTTTAGAGCTTGAAACTCACCGCTCCTCCAACAGCCGTTCAAATTTCTGCTTGGCCAACTCCATCAGACCATCCACCTCATCTTTAGTGCGTTTGAAGTTCTCGATACTGAAGGCATACACCGTCACCTCTTGGATACTGAGATGCTTACACCAACGTAATACCTGGTGTGGAAGGGACAATGTGTTACACATACGCGAACGGCCTATTTTAGGCACAGACAACATGTTTTTGATGAGACAAACTTTAAAAACATCTCACCTCTGCCAGCTTGTTGAAGCCCTGCATATGCCCTTCCTTGCGCTCCAGGTTTTTCTTCCGTGCAAAGCGACGGTTGCCATCCATGATGAAGGCCACATGTCGAGGCATGGGTCCAGCCTGGGAGAGACAACACAGTCAGGAGAGTCAAAGGATAACTGGGATGTGCTGTACATGTCATTCCCATGTCATCTGCGACAGTGAACCGAGCATCTCTCTTTGGAAGCAGCAGCTTGACACAGACGTCTTTTGTGGACATTTCAACTGTCTGTATCAGTCACTTTTATCAGCTGATGACGATCATGAGATACAGTTGGGAGGATGGAAAAAAGCGGTTGCTTTTTCATTCTGCCATATTTATAGGCACTTCACAGATAAACTGTTAATATTCCTC
>OMNW01011503.1:14111-30777 GCA_900303245.1 Selene dorsalis | reverse complement strand
CGTTCAGATGTAGCGCCTTTAGCGCACAAACCTGCCCTGTGCAAATGTTGTCTTTTCCCTTTATTTACTTCTCAGAATACACCAGAATATGTGTGTGTGTGTGTGTGTGTGTTTGTGTGAGAGAGAGAGAGAGAGAGAGACGGAGAAAACCTACATTAAACAGTATTACTATTATTATGGAAAAGCAAAGAAAGTTGCCCCCCTCCTCAATCAGTCTTGATGGCCCAGTAGAAGAAAGTACAGAACAAAGTAACAGTATGGATCTTACAGAGTAATGTTATGGGTTATTGATGTTCCTACTGCTAGTAATAAATTAGACATTAAAGCAGATAAACACACTGTGATTACTCATGCTGTTTCTGTTCTATTTTTGGTTTAGCAGGGTACTGACTGCCTACAGATACCATGCAATACACAATGCATACACACAAACACTAAGCTATGACTGGACAATAGCTGTTCAGAGGGGTTACGCAGATGATCAGGAGCATTTGCATTTTGAGTCTCAGTAATTTTCCCACAGCTGAATAGCTTTCTCACAGTTAGACTGGTTTCAATCTACATGAACTACAACCATCAGTCCAAATGGCTAATAAAAGTTGAAGGTCCAAGCCTCCAAGCCACGTACAGCTGGATAACAGGTTCACAGACTTAAGTACACAGTCTGAAGTTCAAATAGGTTAAATTAACTTTTACATTTTCTGTCAGTTGTGAAAGATTTCAGCAGCCCATGTTAACAAGTGCACCGTCCAATACAATTCATGTTTCACGATAGAGTTTGAACCTTACAGAAATACAGCTGAGATAATTTAATGGTGGCTGTGACATAACAGGCATGTTACCTTATCAGGATGAGTCCTATTCTTCTGTGTTGCGTTACATTAAGGAAACTATTTAGAAAAGGTTTCAGGAGGGAATACAAAATGGGCAAAACACCTCTGGCAGCAGCAGCAGCTCTGACTGCTTGGCAATTCTGTTACAAGCAGAGATAACCCGCATATTGCTATTTAAGTTGCTTGTTTTTGTGTCCCAGTGTCCTTGTATCTGTTTGTATGTCTCCATGCTTTGTCTGTCTGTGTACCTGTGATGTGTGTCTTCCTGTCTGGTTCCTTCCTTCTCCAACCATTATTCTGTTTGTGTACATTTATGATGTATTTGTGTGTTGATCTCTCTGCCCTTGCAACCTTCTCATCGTAAGTCACCAGCAGCAGCCAAACACCTTTGATATAAATGTATCCACCTGTCACTGTCTGTGTTTTCTTTCCTATAATGTGCACACTGTGTCTCAATCTGTCATTTACTATATAAATATATACTGTGTGTATGTATTATATATATTCCCTCTGTTAGGATCCTGTTCTTATGCTGGTACACAACTGTAGCTTTCACCCTCCAAATCTGCATGTTGCATCAGAGTTTGTAGATGAAGTACGTGAGATGCATCAGAAAGGAGCTGCACATCTACATGGGATGACTTGTCATATATAAAGATGGAGGAGCAGAGGTTTCATTCATTTCAGGCTGCAGCCACTGCGAATAGACAGGGTTCGGGTGGAAAACAGTCCTTCTCGCCCTGTCAGGAATGTAGAGTACAAAATATGATATTGATTTCACAGGTTCAGACTGTAGCTGGGTTCAGAGCATTATTCAACCTTTTTAATGATGATGCATACTGTAGCAGCAGGTCCCGAGCCAGAGTCAAGGAAAGCCCAGGGTCAAGGGAGTGAAGAAAAGTGTTATCACTCACCAGACCGTGTAACAATGACTTGACTCTTTTTTCATTTTTATCTCCCCAACCAAAATCAGAGACACACAATGAAGGAATAAGAGCTCTGGTGTAATCACCAGAAAGTTAGAAAACTTACACTTCCTGCTAGAAAAAATCTGAGATAACAGCCCCTCAGGCACAAATTCCAAGTTAAGTTGTGCCTGAGGACGTTGTCTAAGGTAAAACACTGGTGGGTTTCTGTCAGCAAAAATCTACTTGTTAAACAAAGGTTTAGATGAAAAGTTCAACATCTTGTTCTTCCTCTTAAGTTGGATGAGAAGATGTTGCATGTTTGTAGCTGAAGCCAGCAGCTGGTTAGCTCAGCTAGCCTGGCACAGACAATACATATTCATTACCCCGCTACTCAGTATAAAGATGTGGAAAAAAGTGCCTTCATGCAAATGTGGATTTAATTTTCTGAAAATTACTGAGGTCATTAATTCATTTGTTATAAATTAGCAGAATGATATGAATTAAAAGACTGTTTACCCAACACTGGCGATTGTACAGACAGAATGACTTTGCCCATATGCAGATGTTGAACTGATACAGATGTTGAATTGGCTAGTGGAAGATAAGTTCTGTGTTTTTAGTGTTGATGTTACCACAGTCCTGTTCCAACACCACCACCATGCAGTGTAGAAATTTAACATGTAGGCTATGCACATTTATTTTTTCAGTGTTGAATCACACTGACCATAATGTTGTGTTTAGTCCCAAAGATATGCTGTTATCATGGTGGGCAATGGAGCTGAATGAATAATTGAAATATCATTCAAATTAAATATCTAAATTGCAGTGGCTGCAATTTTCTGATAATGTTAAAATGTGTCACAACATATCATTATAAATGAAACAATGAACCAATGTGACAAATCATATTCCCCATTCGAAAGGGAGCATGCTGCTTGTTTAGTGAAAATGAAAGCAAAGCAATACACATGGACAGGATACTATAAGTATCTCTGTGTATAATCCAGTACACACTCAACAGCAACCTTCAAAATGACCACAAAACTGATTGAGCAGTGAGCACTGATTGATTGTTACTTCTAATCCAACACACATGATGTCTGTTTTTATCTCCTCATTGGTCTCCAGTCTGCCTCGGTCATTGCACCTTTGTCTGTGTATGTGAACTTACTGGCCATCTCAGTTTCCTGTGTTTTCATTGTGAGGTCACAGTGCAGACACCCTCAGAAAGCTGCCTGTGACTGTTTGAAATCAAACAGCAGATCTCTAGAGAGGGGAAGAGTCAGGAAGAGGAGGGAGAAGACACGTGTCACTGTCGATATGAGTCACAGAGACAGTGTGTGTTCTGCAGAGACAGAGAGAGAGGGGATATTTTATATTCTCATTTATGTTTTGTCTGTCTGTGTCTTCAGGTTGTGTGATGTTATATTGTTCTTACACTGCTTCTCTTGCTTATCCATCAAGGCCTGACATGTCACACACATGTGCACACGCAAAAAGTCCCTTTGCTTTTGTTCTCATCACATACACATCAGATGGTTTTGGTTCTAATCCTCTGCTATTAAATCTATTTGTCATGCTAAGCTTTGCCTTTGCCACACAACATGGATGTGGGTGCTTGTATGCTTGTGTGTATGTATGGTCAAGTTTTTACATGACAATTCACAACAATGACAAAGTTGCAGATGTCTGTCATTCAGGATCGGGTAATGACTGAGAAAACAACGGTTAATTCATAATCATAATCACTGCGTGTGTGTGTGTCTACTGTAGGTTTTCTCCACTGCATCATGCAGCTCTTAATGGCAACCTGGAGCTCATTAATCTGCTGCTGGAGTCACAGGCTGCTGTTGACATCAGAGACCAGAAAGGTAAGCGGGAGAAACACACACACACAAAATTGGGTATGTTTCATGCGTATACATAAATATACAGTACATTGATGCAATAATATTGTATGTGTGTAACAGATATGGCCTTGTGTGCGTGTGTGTATGTGTTTCTGTGTGTGCAGGTATGCGACCACTGCACTACGCAGCCTGGCAGGGGAAGGCGGAGCCTATGAAGATGCTGCTGAAATCTGGTTCGTCTGTGAACGGCCAATCAGATGAAGGACAGATCCCTCTCCACCTGTCAGCGCAGCACGGCCACTACGACGTGGTAAGAGTGACAGCTGAAAGAATCGACTGTCATTAGTGATTGTTGGCTCTTTTAAAACTGCTGTAGACTGAATGAAAAATACAATACAATGATATTCTCTTCTTCCTGAGCCCCCTCCCACCCGCTTACCTTCTCCCCTTACACCTGTGCTAAATGTCTGCTGTGAAAAAGGCCAATCAGCACAACACCAGACTTGTCTGTGTTACTGAGCAAATTTGGGATGGGACTCAGGACCAGAAGCAGGCTGCCTTTGACTTTAACATTTATAACACATAAATTATTAAGTCGTCCCTACAAGTCTCAATTCCTAGATCACCACAAAGCAAAACGACACAGAGACAGAAGCTAAAGAAAATTCCCTCTTAGAGGCTTTCCCTGCTAGAACAGAGAAAGTCTGGGGGAAACACTGCAGTGCTGCTGCAGACTTGCCAAAGACACAACAATGAAATACAGCAGACTCACCACAGCAGCTAAAAAACCCTAGAGGAGAGTCGTCTCAGTGAGCGTCCACAGGCTCTAAAACTGAAGAGGCGCTGCTTCTGCTAGATTAAAAAACCATGGTTTACACGGGGTAACAAACTGGGGCTGAAGTTTTAATCACAGTTGCTTCCAGTGTGCGGCGAGCAAATAAATAAAAGAGAACACAGAAAGTGACAGACAGACTGCAGATTAAAAAATAAATCAAAGGCAGTACGACAGCACAGAAAAGATTTGAGAGACACGCGTTGTAAAAACAAGATGGTGAGGCATCGTGTTCATTTTAGACGAGGGAATCTCATATTCTCCCAATTTGTTCCGTTTTTAAGGTGCATTAAAAAGTGAAAGCACAATAGAGTAATTCCTCTAGTGAGGCGAATTTATCCTCTTAAGTCTTTTACCACTTTAACCAAGCTTTTCCTTTCACTTGTGTCACAGTGCTCCATGTCTGCAGGGATTAATTCTCTTTAACTCTCCAAGGGACAAAAACTCTGCCTTTTCTAATAGATACACTGTACAGTCAGTCGGCCTGTCAAAGTAAACAACTCTCTGCTTTGTGTCATTGCACAAAGCGTCGATGAAAACCAGAATTTAAAAAAACATTTAACGAGTGTTCAGATTTTTAGTTCAAAGATGTCAAAGGGCTTTTTCACATGTAAAGCTACAACCATTTTAACGTGTCTCTCGGCTCTGCTGCTCTGAGGACATCTGTAGAGCTTTTGATCTTTAATAGAGCGCGACATAGAAGTGCCGTGTGTGTGTCTTTGTAACGGCTCATGCCTGCATATACGTTGCATAATTGCATCTTTTAATGGTCACAGTTTTTGAACATGTGGTGCAGTGTTGTGTGCCTGTGTGGAGTTTTCATGTTATATGTTTCTGGTTTCCTCACACGGTGCAAAGAAAAGCAGATTAAGTGACTGTTTGTGCAGCGCTGTCCCTCTTACTTATTATTGTCGTACCTTTTTCTCTCTGTTACATGTTTTGTTTTGTTTTTTGGCTTAAATTTATCTTATCTTATCTAGGCAACTAACAAATTAAGCTAACTAACATTAGCTCTGTGTGCTGGATGAACGTTGTTTTCTTTATAGAAGTTCACACTCAGTGGCCACATACAGGATATTGTACATGTCAGAAGAGAATGGTTCATGTTATAATATGTTTTGTGCTTACACTGTATTCTGGGCGCGGCCTTTATTTACCTCAACTGTATCTGCTTTTATAAGTGCTCCTCTTCCACCTCTATTTACCAGGTCATAGTTACTGCATTACACTAACATAAACTCATCACTTTCTATAACTATTTCAAATTAAAAGCCCTCTAGCATTTCATTCCATAACAAGAGTTTTCTCGGTGAAACATCTGCAGGCACTGCACATGCAACAGCCACCTGATGGACTGAAGAAGGACAACACACACACACACACACCCACAGTGACTGGAAATAGGACAATAATAGTTAGATAATGCTTGGATGAGTCAGCCAGAACAACAAAGAGAAAATAGCATCATTAAATTGATGATTTTATTAAATTAAATCAGAGGTTTTTATCGGTTGTTTGTGTTAGTCTTATGAGCAAACCCTTGCTGGATGGATTTTTGAATGTGGTGTTTTTATCCATGTGTGTGTGTGCGTTTTTTTCTGTCTCCAGTCTGAGATGTTACTGCAGCACCAGTCCAACCCGTGTATTGTAGATAACGCAGGGAAAACACCTCTGGACCTGGCCTGTGAGTTCGGCAGAGTTGGGGTAAGATCCTTGTGTTTTTATTCATCATAAAACTCTACAGGAAGTTTTAGGACTCTACAGGAATCCTAAAATCTATTGTGTGTGTTTGTGTGTGTGTGTAGGTGGTCCAGTTGCTACTGTCCAGTAACATGTGTGCTGCTTTGCTGGAACCCAAAAAAGGAGACACCACCGACCCCAATGGAACGTCTCCTCTCCACCTGGCTGCCAAGAATGGACACATAGACATTATCAGGTAAACACACTCACACACACACAATCACACTGTACACTCACACCATGCCTGATGAATCACTGGGCTTAAACATCCTCCTGAGCATGCTGATAAAACAGATGTATAACACAACAGGGGAGCAATCCGACCCAATACACTGAAGGAATAATGGAACAAATGTGTTGCCATACACTAAGAGTGGATGCATCAGTCACATGCTCCTAAATACTTTTAGGAGACAGCTGATGTGAAACAGCTCTGCATCCCACTGACGCTAAATGTCAAGTCATTATAATCTCATCTCACTGGAGATGTGTATCTAATTTTTGTTTGTGTTTTAGTTAAACAGCATCAGGGCAAAGTGACTTTTGTTGTCATGGTGATGTCACCATTCAACACAAAGCTTTGGGATGAAAGATCACAGAGGGATTGTGTGCCGTGGCAAATAAACACACACCACAAGGTCCATTTTCTCTCTCATCACTCTCTACCACTTTCAAAGTAACTCCGGGCTATATGTGTGTGTGTGCTGAAGTTTGCTGGCAGACACAGACGGGGGTAGAGGGAGGGAGACACTGAAAGATGACAGAGAGCTGTAACCGAGGAAAAGATGAGAGAGAGAGGGGGAGAGACAGGTGTACAAAAATGAGGAGAGAGAGAGAGAAAGAAAAGGGAGAATAAAGGCTGTCACAGCTGATAGAGCGGAGCGTGTCTCTCCTGAGGTGACACAGATAAATGATGCTCATTAGACACGGCTGTGGAAGACACACTCGCACATCAACACACACACCAACACAGACAGGAATTTAGTTTTTCTTGATGAACTACAGTTTATGTGTCAAACAGATGTCGACAAATCCCACGTAAAGACCAACACCAGCAGCGAAGTGATCCTGTTAACAAGTGTGGCCTGTGTAACCACAGCCTGAAACACGGTCTACAGCCATTCAGGCTCTATGAGACTGCACCGATGCACCCAGGGATATGAGCCAAGTGCTAAATGTAGCATTGTACCATGTTTACAGTAACAATACAGAAGTTGTCATCATTTAAGTTTAATATGGTATCATCAAAGCTGAGTGACGTTTCAGTCCGATCAGGCTGCAGGATGTTTTTCCTCTTAAAGCCATGTCAGTGTCTTTTTAAAAACTTGACCATTTTATGGAGTGGTCTATAAGGAATGGTTTCCCTTTCCTGATATGTAGTCTTATGTTAAGGGGTCACAGTGCAGCTACAGAGCCTCACATGTAACTAACTACACATTACAGTAAGGCTGCATCTCTACAGCCATATTACATCGGGACTGCAAGAACTGCCATTGGCTGTTTGCATCCAGCAAAGACATCTTTTTGAAACCCTCCATGCAGCTTGACCTGAATTTGAATACAGACGAAACAGGCTTGAACCAGGGTGTGATTTCATAAGGCATTATTCTTCACTTGTGGATTTATTTTAGCACAGAAAGAAGACATGATCTGTAAATATGATGAACATATTAATAAGTACAATGCTGATTAACTCTGCTAAAAGAGTCACCAAAATGCACTATTAACCTTTAACAAGCTCTTCAGTGTCTAGATCTTAGGAAATGAAAATGTCAGATGTCATAAACTATTGAGGTATGGACTAAAACATACACTAATACAAACAGGTTTTGGTCACGTTTGAGGCTTTGCTTTTGCTTTTCCTTTAAATCACATGCAGCCAAACACCAGTTCCTTATCTCTGTTATTTTCCTGTCAGGCTCATCCTACAAATCTCATCCTTGTCTTTGTCTCTGCATCTGCGTTACGTTTTGACACGTCTCTAGACTTCATCACCCTCGCCCCTCTTCACACCTTCCCCCTGCAAATCTTCACTCTCATGGCTTCCTCTCTCCCTCACTCTCTCTATAACTATCCTCCTCACTCACTGTATCCTGTGTCTTCTGCTCTCTGCCGTCAGACTGTTGATCCAGGCTGGTATCGACATCAACAGACAGACCAAAGCAGGCACTGCCCTGCACGAAGCTGCTCTCTGCGGCAAGACCGAGGCAGTGAGACTCCTGCTGGACGTAAGTGGAACTTTACTGAAAACTCTCTCATGCTGACACCTGAGCTGGAGTTCACTTAAAGGACAATTCCCATCTAACTCAGAACTTAGAGCATATGGTTTATGAAAATTTCATGGCATGTCCCCCCTGATGTCTTCACCACGGTGAAAGTAGCACAGCGGTACATGCAAGGTGACATTGAAAAAGGAGGCATTTTTTGATTTCTACAAAATTACAAAAAAAAACAAGATTTTTTAAAAACAATAACGTTTTCTCTGTGATAAATATCTGTAGATAAAGAAAGAGTGAAATCATGAAGAGGAGGCTCCTGACCATGCAGGCTGTTGTTAAAATACAGTTTATCATTTACGTATTTTTATTTTTATCTCTTTTTATCCTTTGATTTTTTATATTGGTAGGAGATTACCAAAGACAACAGGTCATTTGTTCGGTAGGTGTAGACATCAATATGTAAACAGCATTAACAGCTGTTTACCTCCCAGTCTAGAAGAGACATCATGATATCAGCATCAAACTTCATTTACCTGTAACTTCCACTCACCAACATCTGTCTCCAGACGTGGGAAGCAACACCAGCGTGTCTCTGTCACATCTTTCCCTCTACTGAGGTCGCCTTCTGCTGTTAAGGGGACGTATCATCACCACCAGAGCAAACTTACACCTAGCCCCTTAAAGATATCAGTACAAATTGAGCAAAATGTTGAATAGTTCTTGTCTGATACCAAAAATGTTTTTAATTCACCACTAATGATTTGATCTCACCTAATGTATTTACAGAGAGTCTCATCATTATGAAATAATATTCTTAGATAGATTTCCTGGGGAAGAATTAAATGCAGTAAATGTAGTGGGGCTGTGAAACCGCTTGCTTATTGCTTATTAGTAAAAGGGTCATTAAAATGCCTGCATCCCCCATGTATTAAAAGTGAGGCACAGTTATGAAAACTACTGCTAAACTGACACAAGGACAACCCAGAGAGAGATGATGCAAATGATCCCTTTGTGCTGGTGACACTGAAATACAGTGGGTAATATGAAAACAAGCATTGCAATATGTTTTAATGACTGCGCGTGCCCCAGCATGAGAAACTAACTTTGTCATTTACATCTGCGGCTGTGGAAGGTTACAAGCCGTTGCCCTGGAGCGTCTGTGGACTGAATTCATCTTTGTGCATCCGGCCTACATTTGATTCAACAGATTTGAATGTGATATTGCTCCTCAGCCTCTGGTTGTCTGGGCTGGAGAATAAGAGGAGGTTGTAATTAGTAGAACAGCCACAGGGGCTGACTGCTCGAGCATGGGCTGCTGACGTCACAGTGGTAGATTATCACATCCCTAAGGTGTTTAGTTAGCATGAGGGGCTCTAATTTATGAGTTATCTGAAAACACACATACCTATTACATTATGTGTGGTTTAATATAATGATTAGTCACACAATTTGATACATTTTTGGTTGTTGTTACAACCGTGAATAGATTATAAACGGATTAGAAAAATAAACCCTTATTTGTTTTCACATTCTGATTTCTCTCTATATGTCTGCATGAAACAAATTACATAAATAGTTAAATGAACCAAAAAAATAAAATCTTCTGTTGTCTTCCACAGAGTGGTATTAATGCCACGGTGAGGAACACTTACAGCCAGACAGCTCTGGACATTGTCTACCAGTTCACTGCAACACAGGCCAGCAGAGAGATCAAACAACTGCTGAGAGGTAGGATGGATGGAGGGATGGTGGGATGGAGAGACAGAGGGATGGAAAGATGGTGGGTGGGAGGGAGAGGGAAGTAAAGCCAGTAAAAAGAGAAGGTATGCAATCAAAATACTTAATGGCATGGAGGTAATCATAAAGAACAAAGCAGGCATGTTTAACAAAGAGGTGAACAAACAAACAGAAGAACAGTTTATGGTCTTTCAGTGCTAAGTTAAGCTAACTACCTGCTGATTGAAGCTCTATATTTGTGCATTATGTCATACAGATAAAGTTAAAATCACCTGTTAGCTGATGTGTCCCATTGGCAGAATACTGGAAATATGTACATTGCTGTAGAAGGAGAGACACTACACTGAGTTAACTGTGTTACATTTGGGTGCAAGAGATTTGAACTATATTATTCTACATGTTATAGAGATACTGTAGATATTATTAAAAAATGTGTCTGTAATGTAAAATTTTGTTTAATTTATGGTCTGTTTCTCTCAGATGCATCAGCGGCTCTTCAGGTTCGGGCTCTAAAAGATTACTGCAACAACTATGACCTGACCAGCCTCAACATCAAAGCAGGAGATGTTATTACGGTAACACAGACACACACACACACACACACACATACAAGCAGACACAAACAGACACACAGAGCCTACCAACCATTTCTGCAACATGATGTAGCCGAGCTCTTGTTTTGAGATGATGCATAAACTTTGTGCACAAAATTACATGTAATTTTCTTTTTTCCATTCAAGGGGAAATTATTTTCAATCATGTGACTCACAACTTGTCCACATAATTAGAGCTCAAACAATTAGTGGATTAACCTCTTAAAACCCACTGACTGGGCCACTGGTAGGCCCAGCATGCATTGGAAGTAATGCAACCCACAGGCCAGTGGGTTGTAAGGGGTTAACAGATAAGAAAATCAATTTATTTATTTGAAAAAAAAAACCATTTCTTTAGTTCAAGCTTCATAAATGTAAATATTCTCTCCTCTTATTTTCTTTTTTGTTGTATGACAGTAAACATGAATGCATTTACATCAGCCAAGTATGGGAAACAGGAATGAAGGTTTTTCACTACTTTGTGGTATTGTGAGGTTTTATAGATAAAATAATAAATTGATCAATTCATCAAGAAGAATCCAGAAAAATGTCTCTAGAAGAAGCTGCAGGCGTCGTCCCAGTGTTGCAGATGAATCTAAACAAAGGAGCGGGTGCCTGGCCCTCCCTTAATATGTCCAGGTAGCACAGTGCTACAGTCTCAAAGTGCTTGGATGGATTAATCGCACAAAAAGCCGGCCTGTTTACTTACAACAACACGGCCCTGATGAGCATCCTGTTGCTGGTCGGGTTACAATTCCCGCTCTGTGGCAAGATCACTAATTAACATGCTAGAACGAACGGTTTCCCTCATTTACTACGAATATGTTTTACCCAGTCATGTATTCACTTGTTACTGTTCCTGAATATTCATGAGCATTTATGCAGCCTTTGGGTGCTTATTATAGTAATAAGGGAGCCGAGCAGCGCCTATGTTTCCTCCCTCAGGGTCTGACTGAATGATTTGGCTTTGCTCCTATCTGACTCCAGGAATCTTTCCAACTGCAGTTTTTCATGTTAAGAAATATATATATAATATAAAACTGCTTCTTAGTAACTTTTCTATAGCTAAATATAAAATTATAATATATCATGGTGAAACCACTAGATTCACAATCACTGCACAGTACAGTTTAACTTTGTTTTTGTCCTTCATATTAATGAATTTCATGTCTTCCTGACAGGTTTTGGAGCAACATCCTGATGGACGCTGGAAGGGCTGTATCCATGACAACCGAACAGGAAATGATCGGGTGGGCTACTTCCCATCCACCATGGTAGAAGTCATCAGCAAGCGCACAGGTGTGTTGGCACTCCTGTGTGTGTGTGTATGTGAGTGTGTGTTGGTGTTTAAAATTGCAACAAGCTGACGGACTGGTTAAGCATCATCAAATCAGTCATGGGAATATATCACACATGTTTGGATAAAAAAAAAAACAGAAGAAGAAGTTGGAGAGAGACGCAGTGGAGCTGCGCAGGGGCCAACAGGCAGATAGCTGTCATCACACGGGTCAGATCCCAGGTTTGAATCTCCGGAAATGATGAGTTAGTCAACTTCCCCTGGATAAAAAGAGGTTAGAATAAAAGATGTGTGTGAGCCTGCCAGAGGCAAAGCATTACCAAACGCCCAGCTGTCATCCAGGCCCAGCCGTTTTGACCTCACTTCCACCAACTGTTTACCGACTGTAACCGGACTGAAACCACAAAGCTTTTAGGAGTTTGGTCTGCTCAACATATGACCGTACCTGTTAAGTAAAGAGAACACGGACACCAAAACCATCCACATGCCCCCGGTAGATCATGTGTTTCTTCTTCTCACTGCTTCTACATACAGTGTATTTGCCTGTGGAACAAAAGAATCTAAATAAGAGGAAATCCAAAGCATCAAGTTTATTTCCATAGATGAATGGAAAAGTCTGACATTTAGGAAATGACATTAGCTCATTTGGTTGGGTGCCTGGCTCTGTCAAAAGGTATCAAAATCAAAGATGACTCCATGGAGTATCTCAGATTAGACCATAATTAGACTCCACATGTGAAGCAGGCTCTCCTCTGCAAGCCTGTTACATTTGTGGTGAATGTGTCTGCAGCAGTAGATTAATTATACTCCATAAAACACCAAAGGAGCCATTGGATCCACCCCATGTTATTGCTTTATTTAGTGTTGCACCTCAGGGTGTGCATCTAAGCAATCAAAAGTGCAACATGCCGGCCTGCACTCCTTTTGGCTGGGTGACTCATACGACTCAGATGGACAGACCCACTACCCAGTATGTATTCTCTATGAATCAAAGAGGGTCTGCTACAATAAGATGCTCTTTACAAACATCTCCCCTAAGATTCTGTGCAATTTGACGACTGCTCTGCACATTTGTAGAGAGAATATTTATCTCGTCACTGTGGTAATCATATAAAATCACTTATTTTAATTCAGTTAGATACAAGAAGTTAATTCAGGTAGATACATGGCATCAGACTTGATATTGTGAAAATCCTCAACTACCTGGCTTTAACCTTAATCACAAGGTAGCACAATATTCACATATCTAGTGTTGAAAAATAAAACTGAGAAAACAAAGCTCATTTTTTCCCCTCTGAGATAAGCTAACCTAGCTGCTGGTGTTAACTTACCTTATAGGCTCTGATATTGCTCTCGCTGAAAAAACACAATAAACTCTTACAGGTTAATCATAAAAGAAGATGAATGCCAACGAAGTGAAGCTCTGCTAGTAGGACAAAAGTAATTTCTGGTGTCAGCTCTGTGTTTCGTTACCTAACAGGCTCACGGACCAGCGAGTGTCAAACTCTTAAAACCTCCTCCTATTACTTCTTGTTCCCTTGTCTTAGATCAGCACAGTGAGCCATTAATCACTTTGGTGAGACGTACAGAACATTCACATCCATCCCATCACTGCATCGCCACAAAGAGGCTCAGATTTTTTTAACTGTCTATTGGTGTCAGTCTGCAGGTCTCGTTGTTCTGACTGTCCACCCGTCCGTCTCTCTGTAGTAACATGTCTAGGTGTTTGTAGTCAAGTCTGTAAGTCTGTCTCTTTGTGATTGTCCACTTCATCCCCTGTGATGAGAAGATCCTCCCTCACCTCTCTTCTCACCATTATCCTCCTTGTCATCACCACTTTAACTGTATCAATCCATTCACAACCATGAAACCTGCTCCACGGTTGTATCTGTCCCAACATACAGTACAGCTGTGGATACAGTTCAAAAAACAGCTGGGGCACACTGACTAATCACTGCCAGGGAACGCCAGCACACACTTGAGGAAATATAGCAGCTGTTGTAGTGAGAGGTTTCATTTACTCAGCTGTTTTTCATCGATTTTTAATTATTTTTTCTTTCTCACCATTCCTCCTCAGTCTGTCTCTTCTTCATGTACTGTACTTCTCATCTGCCCCCTCTCTTCCCACAAACAGGGATATTTTTATGAGCAAAGTAAAATTCTGCACTCTTAATTAAATTGGTCATCACAGTCAAAGTGGGAACATACAGTATTATACTTGATAAAACTCATTTGATTTAATCACGTTAACTACAAGAGCGACCATTGAAATTTAGCAGTTTGCATGTGGAAAGTTAATCTATTTAAGTATCTGTTTCTGAGGCTGAGAGGCCAAGTTCCAAGAGGCAAACTATGAATCTGTAGAAAATTAGAAACATTTGGGATGATCATCATCATGCACCGAACTAGACATACAGTAGCTGGGATGATAATAGTAGGTGCGTACTCCACCTGATGGCAAAGGCCAGAGTTTTGCCAAGATGAAATACAAATGCTTTTACCAAAAGACAAAGTGCTATCAACACATTGCTTCAGGGGTTGCATGCTTTGGAGTCTCAGTCTACAAAGGTGTGGCCTTCCTGTACTTAATAACCGTTGCAGACTGAAAAGGCCGAACTAAAATGAGGCTGTCTGACTGAGGATTTTCTCGTTGCATAACTCACTGTGCCTTCTCTTACTGTTCCATCACAAAGCACTGTTGCTGTTGCATGTAGTAAGTTATAATAAGTTGACTTTTATTTAGTTTTAAGCCACACACAGTTTTCAAATCTTCATCTGTGACTCTGATGGAGGCTTTCAGTAACGAAAATGAAGAGTCCTCCCATGATCGCATGTTATCTCATTGCGACAACAATACTGCCTTTCATTGTTTTCATTGAGAGACTCCTAGCAAATTATAAAATTTTGCATTTAAGGCCCATGGGTTTTAAAAATCACACTAACTGAGCTGAAACCCATATTTTACCTAAAAATATAAACCTTGGGTTACGCTGATACACAAGTAATGTAACCTACCTTTCACCTCCAGTTACGTTCAGTCAGACAACACACCTGGAATTGATTATAATATATAAAATCTGCATAGCTTTGATATTCTGCATCTAAGATTTGATCTCAGCACTAACCCTGCACGAAGCCCTAAGCTCAGCACAGCAGCGAGTGTGGAGTAATGATGATGCAGCAGTAACAGCAATAATACTGGACAGCTACACCTCAGGTGACCGTCATGTAGCAGGGAGCAGTACAGTACAATACACTGCTGTTATCAAAGGGTGTGTTGGGCAAATGTCAGGTCTGCTGTGTGAGTGAACAGGAGCAAGCTCTGAACTGCTGTGCTAGTGTTGTCTGGTAAAAGTAAAAATGTTGCTACTGAGCAGAATATTGGACAGATGGCGGGTCATGGTCAAAATGTTTTATTGTTTGGTTAGGGTCAGGTTTAGGGTTAACGTGTTGTAGCGCCTGACTCTGAATAATGTTGTGTTGGACGGAGGACAGATGACATTGCATTAATTTCTGTGCTGTTATTGCATCAGAGCAGAATACCTGTCCTGTACAGTTGTCTCACTCAGACTCAGACTGGTAAAACCTCTCATGAAAGGAGAATATTAGAAATTATCCAACAAGTAAATACTGTAGGAACTGAATTTATTTGTCAGTTGGCTGTCACCTCCGTAGAGAGCCAAATTGCCAACCTCACGTTCCTGACTGTTGTTCATTTCTGTAACTCAGTTTAATCTGTCCTTCAGCATTAAAAACTTAATGTGTTCCTAAAAGTTGTTTTCCATAGTCTGAAAAGTTGTTGAACAAGGTTTAATTTGTTAGCAAACAAAGACTGCTGCCTCCCTGTAGCATTCATGCTCTAGCCTATAAATCATTAGCACAAGAGCTAGCCAGCTAGCCTTCCCAGTGTACCCTTTAAAGTTAGATGACCGGGGCTTAGGCTGATGTTGCACATCCCTTTCTTACACTTTGAAGAAAAGTTTAAATCACAGCACTTAAAGAGTTCCTGAGAGTATAATTGATTTCATTTGTGCCAATTGGCGAGTTTAACAACCTGAGGCCAATCTCTCTACAAGCAGCATTTAACAGAGAGGGAGCCATGAGCCGGTAATTAGCAAAACAGATGATAAGTAAGTGTAATCATATACTGTGTAGACACAACTGTTAAATGTACAGTATATATTTTCCTATTCACATATATTAGGTTATGTAGAATATGCTGTATTGACTGAATCCGCTTTCTCTCTCTCAAAATACGACTGTAAGATTCAAACATGCTAAGCAAGAAGCTGACTCTTGATTATCAAGTGATGCTCATCAGTCCCTGAGACCATCTCCACCACTCCTCACCACACTTAATTTCAACAATGGCCACATTTGTTTGTTCTCTCCTTCTCTCCATCCTTCAACATCAGCCGTGTCCCTCACCACCTTTGATTTCTTTGTTTGATTTTGTGACTTCAGCCTTTGTTTTAATTTTGTTTTTTTCCCCTTTTCTTATGTGTAATTCTCTGTTCTGTTGTTTGTTTGTTACGTGGCGCTGGTTCACTGTTGGCTGGTTGTGTGTGTGTTTTTCGGTGTGTCGTCACGGTGGGTGTTATCTAGGTTTGGCCAGCACAGTCATTTGCACTCAACAGTTTCAAAAGATACTGCTGGT
>OMNW01011501.1:0-16361 GCA_900303245.1 Selene dorsalis | reverse complement strand
CCTCTGCGATGGAAGGTAAATGAGAAAATCGGGATCATATACTTTTTTTTTTTTTAATTGTAGATGTTACGGAAAGGCTCCTCTCTCCAAGACGCGCCCCGCGGGCTTCCACGGGGATGCTGGCAACGCTTTGCGCCGGTGCCCGTGGCTGTAGAGGTACAGGGATGACATACACGTGGATCGCAGCAGATCGCCGTGGTTATCCCTTTATGTCGGAGCGGCGGTCCTCCCGCTCCGCTGCCTGTCACTGATGCTGCTTGTCCATGTGAGGAGTGATGTAGGCTACTGTCCGATCTGAGTCTATCTACGAAATACCGCTTAAATTGCACACTCTAGTTCATCAGTGCTCATATTAACATGTTTCCCCCCCTCCTCGACTCTTTAGTCTTCCTGATTGTGGCACATCACTGTGCAGGACAGGAGGAGTCTTCTCTCTAAATTGTAGTCATTATTTCAAATTGTCAGTATCCCACGAGAAATTAGTTTTCCTCGTGTAAGTGCCTCTCGCATCTGCAACGATTCCCGTCACGTTTGCTGTTTAAATTGTAATTTACAATACAATTACCACGAGCCCCTGAGCATCCTTCAGTATTCGGAATCGTGGAGACAAACTCTTAGATCGTGGGTTTGCGTGGATAGTAAACATCCATGTTATGGTGGGGTCAATTAAAGAAATCAACAACTTGATTTAAAGAAAAAGAGAAAAAAAGGAAAGAAAGGGACTCTGGGCTTGTGCCTCTCCCCTTTCACAGACTGTCCATGTATTTTTTGTTCTCTTCACCCACATTTCCTTGTTTCTGTCTTTGTCTTTATTTCCTCTCTCTCTCTCTTTCTCTCTCTCTCTCTCTCTCCCACACCCATCTGGACAAGCAGTGGTGCCACCAGTAGCTAATATCTCCACAGTTAAACATGTTTTTCATTTCCGCTGTGGGCCCCCGGGGACCGAACACTGGGCTGTAGCCTCAGACATTAGCTGCTGGATAGATATCCCAGCAGCACCACACTGTCTTCTCTTATTGTACTGTACAGTAGCTCACCCTCACCAATAAAACACACCAGCCTCCCCATAGCCGCCTGTATCCACCCCCAAAAGCATAAATAAGTAAATTAGAAGCACAAATACAACGAGTTTTCTCACATGCAGCTCCTCTCTTTCATCATTTACAACTCTGCTCCTGGACTGTTCCCAGCTCCGGCTGTGCTCTGTAATTCGGTGGTGGCTTTCTTGTTTGTGCTCATCAGATTTCAACACAGCCATGGATACCGAGCCCAGGCCCAAATTGCTACCTCTGCGAGGGCGGATATTTTCAAGTTCAAATGTTTACCCGATGTGAAATGACAGCAGAAATGTCAATTTGGATGGATGAGTGGAGGAGGGGCAGGGAGGAGTGAAATTTCTCCTGCTTGGAAAGGGGTGTGGGATTTCTACTCAAAAAGATGAGATGAGAAAGAAACAGATGGGCAGGGAGATGGCCCCTGGGTTACCTCAGTAACAAAGATGAAAGTGATTTCCTTGTTTGGGTCGCTAATTGAAAGGTAGTTTTCCCATGGGTATGTTAAAATCGTCACTGATCTGAACTCCAATCTGTTGCTTTTTCTTTTTTTGTTGCGCCTGTGCATTGTGTGTGTGTTTGCGCGTGTGTGTGTGTGAGAGAGAGTGTCAGGGTGTGGGTGAGAGTGGAGCCATTGACCACATTATCCCTGCCTTCCAGTCATCCTTAATCTGATTACGAGTCGAAGTCGGCCACAAAGTGTCAGAGATCTGTGTGTGTGTGTGTGTGTGTGTGTGTGTGTGTTTGGACAGGCTGGTAACTTTAGAGTTAAGCAGCAGTCTTGACCATATGGACACACAGTTGTGATGAATTGAATGATTTATTTTACCTCCCTATATGCACACACTCAAAGTAAACACCACATGCACACCATTAATGAGCTGAGTAACTATGGAGTGGAAATCAGGCAGGCATGAAAGGATGGCTAGTTGGGAGAATAGAAAAATGAGATTTAGAATTGAAGATTGCGGAGTGTGTGTGTGTGTGTGTACTAACAAAGTTGTGTGTATTTGTGTCTCCTTGAGGAGCGATGAAAGACCAGGAACAGTTAAATCGAGTGTGAAGTTGATTATAGAACTTAAAATGTGTTGGATCCAAAGTCTAGGCAGAGCTACGCACGCACACACACACACACACACACACACAAAGTCGTGAGCACTGCAAAGAGAAATGCGTTCACTGACAACTTATTGAGGAGGGATGGAGGCACAGTCACACCCAAAGCAGAGGGCTAACACAGAGGAGAGTGGAGACGGGGATTTGCATGCTATTAGAAAAAGAAGCATGTGCACTGCTCTGTTTCACCCTCATTTGTCTTCTCACTCCACGTCTCCCTCTCCTCTTCACCTTCTCTCTGCCCACTTGCATCTACACCTCCCTTTTTCTCCCTCATTTCTCTATCCCACTCCGTCTTTCAAAATTCTCTTCACTAATCTCTCCATTCGCCCCTCTTGTCTCTCTCCACACTTCTCCTGCTCGCTCGCTCGCTCGCTCTCACTCTCTCTCCGCGGCGTGCGGACGGTTCTTGCCAACAGCAGCAGTAATTCTCCCCCACTTACAGAGGCATTGCTTATTTCTGTTTGCCCTTAAACCAATTAGGGTTAGATGAGCCCGCTCTTTTAATGGCCTGAAACTGGGTGGTGGAGGGAGGAGGAACGGGAAGGATGAAGCGGTTGAAAGATAGACGGGGATGGAGGGAGATAAAAAGATGAGGGAGACAGAAGAAGGGAGGTCTGTGAGTTTGCAATTGAACGAGGGTGTGGAAGTACCGTACTACACAGGGCCGCCTCAGTTATCTGACATGGAGTAGACACCTGAGCCATGCAACAGCAGGGGTACAAAAGCAACAGTATTCAGTATGAGTATGATAGCAGAACATTAGTAATGTGCTGTTACCAGTCCCAAAGGATGGTGTGTTAAGTACCTGTACTCTGTTGTGATAATGCCTCATCCTCAGGGGCCGAGCGGATGCATCGGAGAATGCAGAAGCTTGAATAAACCTTATAATAATAATGATAATAATAAAGCAACATACAATAGTTCCAGAGGTCAGGGCTACATGCTGCTGATATACAGTAATCAGAGGTGTTACAGTAGTTAAAGGATGGAGTCGTGTGTTCCAGCACTAGTTCTTGGAAAACACACTGACTCAACTCCAGATGGGCATAATATGTGATAGCTGACCCACTGCTCTGACCTCGCTGCTTAGACAGGCCAGCATCTGCCTCCTGGGATTCATAAAGTATCATATTATTGATATCATCACTGCTCTCTTAGTGGGCTCTCTTTCCAATCAGTACAGTGCACAAGCTACTACAGTTGTGTTAACCTTGCCAGACCACAATCTTGCCGCAGGAGTTGTGATTTTGGAAAGGCTCGTCAGACCTCGTCTTGAGAGAGGTGTCTGTTTGAGAGGTGTGTACAGTCTGGTAGATGATTAGTACTTTTGTTTTTGCTTCACCCAGACAGTTAACGGTTAAACGCATCGCAGCAAGCGTTGTTGGTTTTTAACCCTGCACCAACGCGGTGATTTCATCTAGAATAACAACTGGAATCCGTCAGTCAGTCAAAAATAATGCTTGTTTTTTTTTTTTCTTAACTTTTGGAAAGGTCTGAATAACACACTGTAGGCTATCAGGTTGGTCCAGTGTGTCTGGTCAGGCTCAAACGATTCTCAGTTGTTTCACAGACTTAAACCTTGCGCCAAATACTGAGCTTGTAGCGAGGCTACACCGGCTTTGCGAGGCCAGTGTAGCGCTGAGTTAAGAATTCTGTACCACTCGCGTTGGATATGCATGTGAGCTGGGCACCCGTGCTGAGGAGACAGCCTGTAAAAAGAGTCCTGTTGAGCCTCTAATGGATGTGAATGGAACATTGCTCCTTTGCTCTGCGCTCTCATTTGAAATGGTTAGAAAAGAGAAAAATGGAAATATAACAGTAACATAGTTCCATGGGTTGAGGCGGTTGGACTGAAAGGACGTGAAGGACTGTGTGTGTGTGTGTGTGTGAGTTCCGCGAGTGTATTTTGGCCCTAGGCGCTACCGCTGACCTGGGACCACCTGAAGTAGAAATCAATTTTCCACTCGTTTTGTACCACCGTGTGTGTATTGTACGTTTGGATGCCTGTGTCGTCAGTAGACTGCTAAAGCCATTATAGCTGGCAGGGGCAGCAGACATGGCCTCCTCCCATAATGGAGCCTTTATTTTGCCCACAGTGAAAAGACTACTCGGTGTTAAGGTGTGCTTACGCAGCCTAGTCAGCTATGACGACCCCCGGTACAAACCCCTGCCTGCAGCTCATGTACCTGTACTTCTGTAAATGCATGGCGCTGCCTTTTCTCTGAAAGTGTTGTGCTCGCATGCGGACAAAGAATCGGTGGTCGGTGCAGGTTTTGCGTCTCTTTTTTTTTCGCCGTATAATGTATGGCACGTATTTTGTCTTGCACAATATGATCACTGGCCTCTCTCTCTTTCTTTCACTCACACACACACACATGCACAAATACACACGTGCAGTCCCTCTCACAGTTCACCCTACCCCAGAGACATCTGAGCTTTGGGAGGGCCAGATGGTGGATGCAGGTTGGGGGCTGGTATGCATGTGCACATTTCTGTGTACATCTCAGTGTGAGAATGAACGATATCAAGGGAGAGCAGAGAGGATGAAAACAGTATGTCCTTTTCC
The DNA here is from genome assembly GCA_900303245.1 of Selene dorsalis. Lineage (NCBI taxonomy): Eukaryota > Metazoa > Chordata > Actinopteri > Carangiformes > Carangidae > Selene > Selene dorsalis. The sequence goes on along the minus strand of OMNW01011501.1, from coordinate 11,624 downwards.
CGTATGCGTGTTTGCGTGTGTTCGCATGTGCAAGTCCAAGTCTACGCCTTTCCAAACTCGAGACTTTGTTTCGTTCCCTCGCCACAAAGAGATATTTTCGACCACTTTGTCTTTCTGTGCCGTTGACACATCCCCGCGTTTGGAGATTTTACTGCAGAGATGCTATCAGCGGTGTGAGGTGCCACCCGTTTCGCTTCGTGCTCGGCCCTTATCAGAGCAGGTGGCTGACTGTGGGAAGAGGGCTGAGGACTTATCTGTTGCAATCTCGGCGAGAAGCAGACCTAATGCATCAGCAACATACGAAACACATTAGAGCACCGGAGTAAAAGCGGTGACGCTCGTGACACAGTTCAACCTCAAACTGTGTGAGTCATCTGTTTCCTGGTATAGCCAGTTCCCTTAAATGGGGAGCACACAACAGTGGCACAGATGCACACACAGACACGCACACACACACACACATGGTCATACTCACCAAGGCTTGAAGAGCGCAAACTTAAGAGATAACCCTCCAGGCCAAACCTAGTGGAAAATGGCAATGCTTGTAATTGATTGGGCGCAGTGACCCAGCTTCCCCACCACTCAGAGATGGTGGTGTGAAAAATGTACTTTTTCTCATTCTTTTTCTGTCTCTCAGGCCTTTTCCCCCTCCATTATCACCTGTCCTAGAGATTGGGTGACAGTTGTTCAGTCAGCAGGAAAGAGGAGCCTCTTCGATATTCGTCGAGTTGAGAGGCGAGAAGAGAAAGCATTGATTATCGAGTCTTATTTCCCACTGTTCACGCAGCCTGGCTCCAGGGGCCTCTATGCTTACAGACCCAGATTCACCATTTCTCCTCCACCTCGTGGCCCCTTTTGCCCCCTGTCCATCCCAAACCCCTTTCCTTCCCTGCATCGGCCAGTTCAGTCCAGATCCACAAAACCTTGTTGTTGACTGGACATCCTGGCTGTTTCTTCTTCTTCCCTGCCAGATTGTTCTTTTTTTTTCTTTTTTATTTAAAGTTTTAATTAAATCTGTGAGTAGTTGCCAGGTACCCCCTCCCCCCTTCTCTCCCACCTTCTCTCAAAATGTCCTGCCTGGGAATAATTGGTTGTTTCTCCCTGCTTCTCTCCCTCTTTTCTCCCCTCCACCCTCCCTCACCTGTGTCCTTTTTTTTTCTAGTTAAAAACAGATGCATTTATGAAGCACTATAGGGTCTACTGCAAGGAATAAGTGAAATATGAGCCTGTCCCTCTGAAGACGGACTAGACGCAGGACTGGCAGGAACAGGAAGGGACTAAAGAGACTGTTGGGGTTGTAAGCTTGTAGGAACAAAGAGGTTCATTTATGATTGTTATAATGAGATCTGTTTTTGAGTCAGGCCCAGAATGATTTAATTTGACTTTTAAGCCCTACGGCTCAGGCTTAAGGCTGCGAGTGGGAAGGCTGGTGGGACAGAGGCAGTCGAGAGAGAGGGAGGAGGCCCGTATAGTGTTTTTGTGACTTTAAGTGTGTGGGAAACCTTTCTACAATAAAAACTGATAAGAATATAGGCTCAGCACACACAAACTGTGCAAACCCTGCATGTTGCTGTGTTTATTTAGCAAATCTCTTGCCTAAATGTACATGATACAAAGTTGCTACTGTACAAAGGGAGAGTTTTAAAAAAAAAGAAAAAAAAAACCCCTCAACAACTTTGTGGTACTTTTTCCACTTTAAATGATTCAGCAGCCCAGAGGATGCTGCCTCTCCAGCGCCCAGAGGAATTAACGGCAGAGCGTTAATAGGGCTGAAATTACCAACGCTGGTGGAAGCTGCTTCACTTCCGATTAAATAAAAGACGGCTTGTCCACAGGCTGTTTCTCACAGGGACTGACAATCGCGCACGCTCGCGCGCTCACTCACACAGATGCGAACGCGCACGATCCCCAACACACACACGCAGCTTTGATGTGTGGAAAGGAAATGAGTAGAGACGGCGAGCTAAGGGCTTGGGCCTGGGGCCTGTCCCATTATTAATGAGTAAGTGCCAGCGCCGCTCCCAGGTTCAAGACATGTGGACATATTTCACCATTTGCCTGCCCTTCTCCTCACCATAAATGTAATCTCTTATTAAACACTGGGTTCTTGGCAAGAGAGGGGCAGATAGAGAGAAATTGTCCATGAATATTTGTGTCTCGGCGTGTGTGTCTGCGCGAGCGTGAGGAATGGAAATTGTGAGGTGGGGAGAAATGAAGTGCCCACACAGCGCAAAATGGAATGCCAGCTTCCGAGAGGGACACTGATGGGGCCAATAAGTAGCAGTGGAGGGAGAACAGTTTTCACCCTGCATAACACTGAGCCCCTCAGAATGGCAAATTTCTGTCTGCCTGCCCCTGCGCCGTCCACTTCTCTAGCTGGATAAGAGCAGAGCATTTTTTATTTTTTTTTTTAGGAGGTAATTAACTATTGATTTGAAGTGCAGAGGGTAATGGGAAATGAGTGGACAGCATCTCGATCTTACAGCAGTTGCCTGGCTTGGCCGGACTAAAACTTGGAAAGTGACGGGATGAAAGAGGCACTTCCCTAAAAGAGCCAAGGTCAAAGGTGTTTTCTTTGACTTACAAGTTCTGTTCTCTGAATTTGAGCAAAAAGAAGAAACAGAAAAAAAACAGGCCAAAATTCAGGAGCCTGGGACTGTCTGTTGGTTGAAAAATTCAAGTTTGTGCACATGTAATATTCAGTATTACTGAATCCATTTCCCCCAGTTTTGAATATTTATTATATTCATGTTTTGTTTTGATGACCGACTTGACAGACTGATCCCAGCCCATGGTGACCTACTGACCCACCCTTACCTTCATGAATAGTTATTACAGTATTGGCCAAGGGGACTGCTTTCAATATGATGCATCCTGAGGTCGCAGCACAGCCAAACGTTGCCGTGTCATAAATCTTACCCTGATGATATTGAGCATTTATTTTTCAGCAGATGATTAAATAAGTCAAGAGGACATTTTCTCTCAAAAGGGCTGCTGTGTTCCTTCCCCTTGCATCCTCCTCTTACAGACACATCCATGTGCCATTGTTTTTTCTTGGAGGCGAGTTAGAGGACGAGGACGAGGACTCATTTGTACACAGAGTACAGAGGACACGAGAGAGGATGAGACGCAGGGGGAGAGAAGGATAGGCCTGTATCTGCCTACGATCTTATTTGTGCTAATGAGGAGGCTGGTGCCTCTGCCTGCTAACCCTTAAGCACATCCAGCTTTTTAGAGTGTGTGTGCTTGTATGTAACTCTGTGAGAGCACATCTCCTGAAGTCTGTGCAGTGTGATGTTTTTTTGTTTGTTGTTTGGGCTTTTTATTAAATCTCATTGGCAATGAAGATTGTTTGTTGCAGTGAGTCATGCCAGCCAGTGTGTGAACTCGCTGTTTAACGTTATCTCGTGGATTAACGGTGAGATTAAATCTATGCAGGGAGTCTTGATTCGACTTGTTAGCAAGAAAGACTCCCAACCCAAACCTGTTCTGTAATGGGGCTCAGTGAACAGTGTAAAATCCATGCCCCCCCACCCCTCCACTTCCAATTGTTCCCTCCCTCTTCATCCCTTATTCCTATAAAGTCTTTCTCCTCCCTGCTTTCTCCCAAGGCTGGGCATTTAAATCAGCATGCCTTTGATGTGAGCTTCACACACTGTTAGACACCCACTCATCAGATTGACACTGATGTCTGGGCGGAGTCAGCCCATTTCTGAGAGCTGGGGGAAATGAACTGCAGGGACACACTGTATACACATATGGTGTGAAGTCAGGTAGATTTAAATATACTAAAGTGGAATGTAGACGTGACTGAACAGATGTGCTCATTCAGATGCACAAATTTTCCAGTGTGGCCGCACTGCACTCAGCTGATGATATGTCAAGATGACAAACGTTCCCACTGAGCCGAGCTGAATATAATTGTACAGCAGCTTTCCAGGGCTGCCTCTTACAACTGTGTCGTATCAGTTGTAGAGGAAATTCTGTTAATATCAAAAGATACATCATACATGTGATGTCAGATTATTAACGTAATATCAAACGCTGGCCTCTTTTATCATAAATTCTCTATATAAATGCATAGCAGCGTGGGCTTGGATCTCACCTACAGAATCGGTAAATGATAAATGATCTGTAAAGGCCTAACTAGACACGAAATGTGCAATGTGTGTACAAATAGTGTCTGAGCGTATGTTGTAGTTTAAATCATTGCAAAATTAAATATATATCAAATATGCAATATATGTATTGTAATATGTAATCTATATATATATGTGTGTGTGTGTTTGGTTTTGTTGTTTCCTCGGGATTGCTAACCTTTGACTGAGCTAACATGTGCGAGTATGATTTGCAGTATAATATCTGGGATATGCATATTGTAGTATACTGAATTTGAAAAGATTACACTTTTTACATATTTGATATATATTTAGTATCACAATTGCATAAAACCTGAAGTTGAAAGTCTTAGAATACAGGAACGACAGGAACCAACACTGTCTTGCCTCATGATGTCCTGTACAAACACCATCCGTCACACATCGTTCATCGGTGATTTAATCAAAACGTCACACAGCTCCAGTAAGGTGCAGCTAAAGCGTGTAATCTAATGATGATTCAACATGACATCTGCAATTCATCTTCTTACGTTGCAGCCTCTTCTTACATCTGCACGGGGCTGTGTGATATGGTGTAAAATCTCCCTTCACTTTACACTGAATCCTATGGGCCTTCTTTTTCTAACTTAACGTAATAAACTTTAAAATAACTTTACATTTAGTTACTTGTAACAAACAGTGCATTTCAGAATAACTTGTGGGTTTAATTTAAAAGAAACCTGAGTTTGTTGGAAGTCATCACTGTGCGTGTATTTGTAGACACGTGTTGATTGCTGTCAGGGAGGTCTTGGATATTTGTATTTGTTCATGACTTTAATGCCACTGCGCATTTCCCCCAGAGAAAGGGCATCATTTCAGTATAAGAGATTTAAGTTTGAATGAAGCGCATTACTCACTTCCTCGCAACCATTTAAGCTGAACATATCATGTTCCAACCTGCATCAGTGTCAATACTGACTGTGTAAAACCTATCACAAAGCGGCTACCCTGAGTAAAGCAGCTGGCCAAGCAGAGTCATGCAGGGATTTGTTGTAGTGACAGTCTCCCAGCCTTTTGTTCTTTATGCCAAGGATTTAGCCTTCCCTTCCCCTCCAACATAAAACAGGTTAGGGCGATGAGGAAACAATGTCTCTGTAATTGTATAGATTTCAAAGCCATGCGTGAGTGTGTTAGGCCGCTGTGATTTGCAGACTCACGCTTGTTCTTTGTTTTGTCTTTTCTTTTTTTTTTCCCCTGACCATCTAATGAAATCATGACAAATGTTCTTGTCTCTCTTCGTTTTCACTCACAGCTAATGCGCGACTTTACATCGATACTGACTTTTATAATGTGCGTGGAGTTGTGTTTGTGTCACAGCTGATGGCTCCTCTTTGAAACTGAATAAAGGGGGTACTATTAAAACCTTAACAGCCCACCTGGTGCTGATCATGTTTATGCTGTTTGGGGGAAAATAAATGCTCAGTGCCCAAATTGTTGGCCTCTGCTTCTCAAACAATCCCAAAGTCATCCATTCATTTTCATACTTGTGAAATCAACTGACTCGCCTAACCCAAGGTGGAACAGAGAGACACAGATGTATAATGCTCTCTTCATGTGATGGTTATGACTCCTGACAAGGTCACCCTACGCCAGCCCCAGAGTGTGCGTTTGTGTGTGTGTGTGTGCGTGCGTACGTACGAGCGAGCAGATCCAAGCATGTATGAAAAACAAAATCACTCAGCTTGCTCTAAAAGGCCTTTCAGACACCTGTCAATGATTGGCTGAAAGAGGACACTTTCGCTCGGCTGTTACTGACAGTTGAAAATGTGAGGGGAAGCATGGAGAGTGACTTGCATTTCTGCACATGTTCTCAATCAACTTGAAGCTCAGGTAATGCTTTGAAAATCTACTTCCTTTGATAAACATCATGCGGCAGCTTCTAAAAGGAAAGGCATGATGGATGGTCATAGTGCTACTAAAAAAGCGGAAAAGACAAAAAGCAAACAAGAAGCCTCTCTCTCTGTGTCCCTCTGCCTCCCTCTCCCTCTCTCCCTCCCTCTCTCTCTGTCCCTTGCCTTGGCTTTGAAGATTGATTGTGAATCGTACAGGATGTATGAGCGGTGCGATCATATCATGGATCACAGCATGGGGAGGGAATGACAGATGTCTCGAGCATCCTCTGTTTATTTGAGAGGCGAGTGCGTGTCTGATGGATCGGTTGCGTTTGGTGAAATACGAGGATGATTTGTCATCTCTTATGTGTCTCTTTGTGTTTTTGTAAATATTTAAGAGGGCAAACAAAGGGTCTGTGCCTTGTAGAGCGATATCCCAAAGTTGGCAAGTCAAACTGCAAAACAAACAAAGGTACATCGTGACAAGGACATTCAAATTACAAATGATAGAGAAGAATTAGAAAATCAATAATCGCTGAAATGTTGTCTTAATGTTGCCAACGGATCTATTTCCTCCACTTTCCCAAGCACAGATTATTTTAATAGAGCTTTTGGGAAGAAAAAAACCCCAAAACTTACATTACATGAATATTATTTCCAGATTCATGACTTGAAGAAATGGGGCACCTCGCTGGGGCGATGGGTAGTGAGGGGGCTACTGAGGGAAGGGTTAAGTGTGTTTCAGTCAAGGTCACTCTGAATGGCATATGTATCCTATTTAGGAGCCTCCGAAACTACTGAGCAGTGTAGACATGAAGCGGTGTTGACAGCTCTGCTCTGCTGCGATTTCTACAGTCACACTGGAGATTAGTTACCGGACCCAACACTCACGCGCACACACACACACACACACACACACACACACGGACGAACGCGCAGGCTCCTCTGTTGTGAGCCGGACACTAGATCGAGCCATTAGTATGGGCGACCATTTCTACACTAACAGCTCCTGATTGCTTTGCCTTTCACATCATGGTGACATCAGCACATTGCTAATTGACAGATAATTGCCAATAATCACGAGATGGATCAGTGAGAGTGCAATTAAAGGAGCTTGCTGCAGCTTGCCAGTTTTTTTAAGGAATTTGGACCCATCACATTGTCCCTGTTTAGTACAGCAGGTTAATCAAATACATATTTGTAAGAACAATTTTGGAAATTCAATTAACATTGGCTCAGGAATTTTAGATTCCAGAACTCCAGGTGTTTTATGGAATTTTTTTTTTTTAGGATACTCCCTTTGCGATGTGTATTACAATATTTGCTGCTACCTCCGAGAGAGGTAACAGTCAGGCGCTTGTAATGGGATCCTGTCTGTTGGGAGAAGATGGAAGAAATCGCTGGGAGCAGGAATGTGCTCAACATGTTCGCGTGGGTCAGCAGGGAAGTGCCGGTGTGTCGGCGTGTGTGCGTATGTGTGTGTCGATGCAGGCTTTCTGTGTGTTTTCCAAAACTGTGTTTGCTCAGCGATAGAAAAACTGAAATGTGATATGAATATCCTCTCCACTCTTCCATGAAAGTACCTGAAAAACCCCCCTGAAAAGGCCCCATTTAGGCTCACTCTCAAACAATACAGCACAATGCCCCTGATGAAAGCCTAACTGGAGGAGGAAATAGCCCTGCGAGGGCCAACATAATAGCTGAATATTCTGGAAGTCGCAGGAGGGATTTATGGAAGCAGGTAGTCCTTTTCTAACATTCAGTGGAAAGGTATGTGTGTGTTTAAGTGTATTTTTGTGTATGTGTGGGGTGTGTGTGTCTGACACACTGACCCTCTTTTCTGTATGTGAATCCCAGTCTGTGATGTGGTAGATGTGTGAATTGGAGCCTTGCCTAGCCTGTCAATCAGATGAAGAGATCATTAGAGGTGTCACACTCAGATCTCTCATCTCTCTAATCAGCTGTCATACTAACAACACTAGCTTCTACATGTCTGTGCCCAGCTGACAAACCCGAGTTCACGATCTGCTGCTGAAAACACAAAGGAATGTACAACTTAGTTAGTTCAGGTATCTTACCTTTGGCGAGCACCACTCCTTCTTGTTCCTTCTTCCCATGATCCTCTAGTGGGCCGGAGATGACTCCATCTTGGGGTCCATATGGACCCCATGTTCGAGTCACGCTGTTCTCGAACAGTGGGGGAATGGCAATTAGCGCTACATTTGCTGAGGATGGCACGGAACCAGAGACCTGTCACCTTTGCTTCACAGCTCTGTCTTTGAAGACATGCATGTGTATGTGTGTGCATGTACTTGTCTGTATGTGTGTGTCTGTGTCTGTGTGTCTGTGTGTCTGTGTGTCGGTGTGTGTGACAGCATGCATTAGGGGAGGGAGAATCATATCACGGCACCTGCTTCACAGCAGGGGACTGGGCTGCCTCGCAGACACAAGGTGTGTGTGAGTGTGTGTGTGTGTGTGTGTGTGTGTGTGTGTGTGCAAAAGGGGGGAAGGGCAGGGAGTAGAAATGGCATATTGTGTGTGATCAGAGGCAGAGCAGCATCTAGCATCTAAATGCACGCGCTTACTTGTAATCAATGTTACCGCAGTTCCCTTTGGGTATGCTAATGCATTCTAAAATGCTAATGTATTTCAGCGCCAAAGCCTTAAGTTGTATCATATGAGTGAATGAGCGTTTATGCTCAAAGTGGCAAAGAGATGGAAGCCTGCTGGAGGAATGTCATCCAGTATCTTGGGAAAACGAATTCCCACACACAGTCACTGGGAAAGGCACATTGCACGACTGCCGGCATATGGATTCCTTAGGTGGCAGCAACTGAATCATGTTTGCTGGAATTATTTGATCGCAGTTTAAGAGTCTCTTTGATCTCTGTGGTAGAGAACTGGTGTCACACAAAATGGTCGGCAAACCATTGAGGTGGCGGGGGGTGGGGGGGGCTGTGTCTCTGATAGGACGAGCTGCAGTCACCCCCGGAGACTGACGCTTGCAAGAACCCTGCTTTGAAAAACCCCTGGTGATGGCAGAGCACCTGGATGTGATCATCTGAGATGGAGAAGAGCAAAGAGCCATCCACCTCATCTCTTGCCTCTCGCTGGAATTTCTACGTTTGAGCTTTCATGCGTTTGCTTGATTATACAAAGTGTGATTGGATAGTGGGGAATGTGCGTGTCTTTCTGGGTTCTGTTTGGCCACCAGGGTGCTTGTTTCTTTTGACTGACCTTGATTAGACAGAAGCACCGATGTTCAAATTTGCATGTCAGCGCATGTTCCTCACATGTGGATAGGAGCTCCTTTGTTTGTCTTTCAGCTATTTTCCCTTTTTCTTTTCTTTCCCTTTTTTTGTCCTAAGGGACCCAAACACTCATTCACATCATTAACACACCTCAGCGCAGTAGGGTCACATGGAGTGTGCCTGGATTGATGGGCTCCATGCAAAACAGACACTTGAAATGTATTTTTCTGCTTTGTTTCACAGCGTTGTTAGTCGGCCTTAATCAATAATTTTCCCTCCCGTCTGTGTCTCTCTCTCCCTCTCGCTCGCTCGCTCTCCCTCCACCCATTGGAGCGCCAGGTTTTGTAACATGTTAGCTGGCTTTGTACTCACAGATGATGACTTCCGACAGTTGCCCACACTTCTGGAATTAGCTTTGTGCAGCGAGTGTTCGAGTGCATGTGCATGTTATATGTGTGTGGCTTTTTTTTTTTTTGGATAAATATGCCCACTTGTGTGTTTTGTGTGTGTGTGTGTGTGTCTGGGAGCGCGCATGGCTGATGACAGCTGACAGGGCCCACGCTTCTTAAATTAGCCTTGCTGTCTGGCCCTTGGGGAAGGCATGGATGTTCAGATATAGAGGAAGCTTTAATGCTACAATCCCTGCTTTCCTTTCCCTATAGTATCGAACCAAGCTAGTCCCGCTCCTATGCCTCCGAGTCATAGCGAACTTATCCCACAAACGATTACAACAAAAGGGAATCTGGAACTGGGCCCGGTGCCAGTTTGAGTGTTTATCATAGAAATGTTTTTTCCCTTTTTAGTCTTTGAAGATGGCTTGCAAAGAGAAAATGGATGAAAAATGTTTTGCCTCTGCTTCATATTTGCAGATTTTCTCCAAGTATGCATGCTGTTGCTTTAAGATATTGAGTTTCTCCATGGCATTGAGTTGCGTTGAGCCTACGAAATATTTACATTCAGCAACTTCACTGTCAGCACTCCAGTAATTTATTCACAGCATAAAGCAGCGGAGAGGTTATTGTCAGCACTGTTCAGCCTGCAGTAACTCTATAGCCCAGGTTTGTCAGGGACATCCCTTCACTAATGAAGTTCACCAGGTTAGAGGTTTTAAATGCGAGTCAAATGATTTTGGTATAAGGTGATCATTGTGGCACGAGAGTGTATTGTGTGCCTGTGTGTGTGTGCGTGCACGTGCGTTTGTGTGTATGACTGGATAGATGAAGGAATGAAAGAGTCCCCATGTGACTTGGGCTTTATTAAAGAGAAGTTAATGAGTTCCCTTGTCTGCCTTTCTCATTTTTCCTCCCCTCCCCATTTATTCTGAGTGCCATCTCTGCTCTATCCTATCTCTCTAATATCCCTCTCGCTCATGCTGTTGCTCAAAGTATATTCACATTCTCGAACGTGCTCCCATGCCCTTATAAGTAAATTACAAAAAACTCAGACAGTGTGGCACCAAGAGTGAAAATGTAAAACTATTTGGTTACATCTCAACGTCTGCTGCCCTTTTCAGTCTCCCTCTTGCTGTTTGTCGCTCTCCTCTTTCCTCATGTGCTGAGTGAAACTCAGCTTTATCACTCTCTGCTAGTTGGATTTTCATGCTAATTCAAGCAGATCCATCTGACTAATGCTGATCACAGATGTTCTGCACTGTCCCCAGTGTTGGTGTGCGTGCATGTTAGTTAATTTGTGGTTTTCATATCACAGCATCTGATTCTTTTTGAAGTTCAAAGATCCTCTCAGAACAAAGTGCAGATTCCTCATCCATTCCATCAGCGATGCTAATAATTTCTCACACTGACTCGGTTTCAAGTGTTTATATTGAGGCCTGGACACAAAGAACCCACATAGACTCTTGTGTTTTACTGAGCTATCTTCACTTCACCTGCCCAGCCAGCCAGCCCAGTGCTGTGTTGTGTTGTGCTGAAGTCAGACCCTTGGGTGAACTCGCTGCATCTGCAGGCAGCGGAACGATGGAGAAGGCTCGTTGTAATTTTTCCTAACTTGAGGAAGAAGAAGAGCGCGTGGACAGAGGAGGGAAGGCAGAAAGCTGAAGAGAAAGAGAACGAGGCAGATAGGACATAGACGGAGAGGATGCCACGTTCCTTTTGCTCTCTCCTGAGGCACAAAGAGCAGCCAGTGACCTGACACGCGAGCGAAATGGTGCTCCGCTGCTGTAGCATCAATCTGCTTGTCCTGTTGCAGAGGCAGTAAGAGAACAGTGGCGTGAACACACACTGCTTTGTCACTGCACACTTTGTGCAGTTGCTCCTCTGTCATGGTCACTGGAGAAATTACACAGAGAAAGCAGACATGATGGCAAGCGCACATGCACGGAGACACAGTCGCACAAAAATGGAATCTGTGCTCCGCTTTTTCCTTCG
>OMNW01011498.1:40297-56726 GCA_900303245.1 Selene dorsalis | reverse complement strand
TGTCTCTCTCTCTCTCTCTCTCTCTCTCTCTCTCTCTCTCTCTCTCTCTCTCTCTCTCTCTCTCTCTCTCTCTCTCTCCAACAGGCGCCGTGTCAGTGGTGTATTTTTACTTGAGTGTTGCCGATATTACATTTATCACTCTCTCAGTGCCTTTGAATCATTTCCTGTTTGTCTCCAACTGGTCTTTCCCGAGCTCAACCACCCCCTCCCAGAGATATTTCTCATGTCAGAGGGAAGGAACCTTTGTCCAGTTCACTCCCTGCTTTTATGTGTATTTACAACTAATCCTCTTGTGATCTGACACAATTTATTATTTGTAAAGTTTCTCTCCCTTAGCTTGTGCAGAGAGTTTCGCTTTGCCATTCAGTGATCTGGTGTTCTGGTGTCGACTGTCTGTGGTCTGGTTCAGCCATGACTCTGGCTCAGTAAACGCTATGACCAGACTTGTAGGTTTTCATTAAAAATTTAATTTTCGTTACGGCAGAGTTTTTGAGCACGGAAAACTGAGATCATCCAAAAACACTGCCACCCTGTGGCGGTTTGAAAAAGAGAAAAAAGAGAAAAAAGACCCCTGGAAACAAGATCTTTGGAAATGATGAAGGAGACGGCGCCAATGTAGTAGGGTCTCCACCAAATAGTCGACTAAGCATTAGTCGACCAAGAAGTCATTAGCCCACCTAAATTTCATTGCTTGATTGGTCGCAGAAAAAAACAAACAAACATTTGGAGCTATGTCTTGTCAAAATTAACTCAAAATCTATATGACTGAACTGTGTATGAAAGGCTAGAGGGCTTTTAATTTGAAGGGCCAGATGCAGGAAGTCGTGACACTCACTCACTGTCAGTTTCATTTTTTTTTACATGGCATGTCCCTGCGATATCGCGGTTGTTAGACAGTTAAGTTATTCAGTCGCTGAGGCTGTTACAAGATCATAAGATGTTACAGTTATACTTGAAAATCAGTTTAATGTTCAGTCTCCTCTCCTTGCTGGTTGTTCTGACACATTACAGCTTTACCACAGGTTTCATTAACAGGCGGCCGGCTTCATGCGTGAGCTTGTAAAAAGTAATGGCTTATTTTAAAGGCTAATTATTACTGCTTTGTATTTCTCTGTAATGTAGCAAACTGTTTACAATATTACTTGTAAACACTCTGTCTCAGCCCTGGAATTCAAACTGTATAGTATATATATATACTGGAGAGCAACAAGACAGTTTGATATATATCATTATCTGCGATAATGATATATATATATATATTATTATATATCATTGTCTGCGAGGATTAGTCGACTAATGGCCCTAATTGACAACTACTGCTTGACCAAGAAAGTCTTTGGTTGGAGGCAGCCCTACTCACAGACGAGGTCCTCCTTGACCAAGTCTACTGTTTGTCCATTACAACAGTGTGTGCTAACAGGGCTAGCAAATAATGTGACGCAGGACTGCCTGCTCACTGTCTCTACTGGTTGCTCCTTTAAGTGCCTGTGGTTATGATGTCAACACTGAGTACTTGTACCCGTCCCTGCTGATGAGACACCTGACTGGGTCTCACCTGCCTGGACCTCAAATGGTGGAAGCAACATGGATAAAGACTGATGATGAAGTGTTACTGACCTTGTTGTCTTTGCTATCAGCTGTTGTCCAATGTTGTCGATGATATTTTTCAGCTCTTTGCTGCTCTGTAGTAGTACTTCTTATTTGTAGTATTTTATGCAACTATTGCCTGTTTATACCTTCTTGCACATGCTCAATGTATGTGTTTGCTCAGGTATGTGTGTGTATTCAGGATGCAGATCGTTTCTGATATGGAGATAAAAGGTCGGTTCTTGAATGAAAATGTAGTAACGTGGATGCAGCATCCGTCTGGATCAAGCAGATTAATATATTTTACTATATATTTTAATTAGTCCTGTGGTGAACGCCACAGTGATGGAGGGTCCTGGATGACGACAACAAAGAGGGGTGGTGTCCCATGTGAGTGTGGATTTAATGCACCTCTCCCTCCTGTACGAAGCCTGTCGCACATTCAGCATCACTGCTGGTTCTTCTGTAGTGGCTGTCTCTCTCCTTGCCCGTCTCTGCTTTCACTCCTCTGTTGTTACTGTTTCCACTCTGTCATCGTCAAAACACGTCAGGCTGCTTTGTGATTGACAAGCAGTCGGTGTCACTTTAATTTATCTACTGACTGCTAGATCGTGACAACTGACTTCATCTCCAAAGACGCACACCTCATACATTTACATTTAGCTCCAGCAAAAAGGAAGCATGTTCAAGCCTCCAGTTAGTCTCTCTCTTCATTTGATTGCAGTTGTTGTGACCCACAGAAACTCCAGCAGTTGTCAATATGAATGCCAGGCCTGGGTATAATTGTTACACACTTATTAGATTTATGTTTTTGTGGGTTTTTGAGTTATTGGCAAAATTAATGGAAAGCATTTTGCCTCATAGCACGCGGGGATTCAGACCACAATGGCATTCTGGTGTGTATTCGCTGAGGTGACACAAGATCTGCTGAGCCGACACATGAGTCTTATTTTTATCTTACTGTCATGGGTTTGTGTCATACAGTGTGCAAAAACAGAAACGGCTAAATGCTCGCCCACTGTTGAAGCTCTCAGATACTATCTTCTCAGCATGAGCTTCATGAAGGGGCTCTTGTGTCGCCTGCAGCCTCCTCTCCGTCGGGGTATATTAATCAATAATAAGCCTTTGTAATGTGTCGGGGATGATGGTGAAAGGCTACAGTTAAAGATGTGAAATGCATGATTTCCATTACTTATTTGTTCTATATGTCATTAGAAAAAAAAAAAAGTCTCTTTTTCCATTCCTGTTGAATCATTGACATTTACAAGCATTTATCTTTACAGTGACAAAGTCAAGAGCTCCAACTAAAGGCTATTTATGGTATTTGAATAATCAAGGGACTAGTTATTCATTTCATTTGTCAATCTCACAGTTATTCGCTCAGTTCAATTACTCCGAACAAGAAGTAAACAAACTCATAAATTAGCCTATTAAGGTGAAAGCTTCTAAATTGCAGGTTGTCTGTGCAGCTATTGACATTTAAACCAATGTATCAAATATGAGTTGTTGAAAATTTCTCTTGGAATAAACCTCACACTGAATTGTAATCACTTGTCCATGTACATGTGCTGAAGTCAAACTTCTTCATCATCACCGATTACAAGTAGCACGGACATTTTCCAGCTAAGACCTAGAGAAGATCTAGAGAGTTGTCCTTGACATATTATATATGGAAATGAGTTGTCTGAACTGCTGTTTTTGGTTTGCCTAACCGATAATTGTCAAAAAACACACAGGTAAACTTAGATTTAGTGTCATTTTCTGTGAAATACTCTATTATTAATTTGATAAATTGATTAACCATTTAGTCTGTAAAACAGGATTTTCTTTTCAAGTTGCCATCTCTCAAACAATCCAAAAACACAACATTTATAGACTGTATATAGTAAAGCAGAAAAACAGAAATTTGTCAGATTTAATAGTTTAACAGTTGATCAGCATCATCATTGAGTGATAATTGGTTGTAAATAGACTAACTCCTGCAGCCTCAAGTGGCTGCATGATTACTCCTCAGATACACTGCATTTAATAACCTATAAATACTAATATGGACTCAAATGTGTTCATACATTATAATTAAGAAGTCCCCGTTGTAAGAGCAAGAGGCAGTGCATTCAAGTTAATATATGTGTGCTGCGTATGTGTGCAATTTCATATCAGTTTAGTGGAGGCCCTCCTGTCCTCGCAGACAAATGGGGCCCTGGAAGGCTAATGGTGCGTTGGATTAGCCAGCAGTGGTACACAGTAGTTACGGAGGTTTAACCCAGTGATCCCTGCTTAAACATGAGCTCTAAATCCACACAGCTGACATACAGCCATTCACTGGGACATTGCTGCTCTACCTACTCACTGTGTTCAAGACCAATGCAGTCAGCCACACATTAAACACAGGGCCTCTCTGTGTATTTGCTGGTGGTTTATGTCTTGCAAGTGTTTTTCATTATTAGTAATAATTAAAATTGTTAAATAAAAACACATGGTTTGGTTAGGACAAGTCAAACACTACAGTTAAACTGTAATCAGTCAACATACCTTGGAAGTGGATGAGATAAATATTTGCTGAATGTTGTGCAACAGAGGAAGTAACATGTAATTATTAGCTTTGGCTTTGCAGCTCTATAAACCTAAGTGTCCTTCCCTTTTAAAACCAGGACAGGACATACAGTTCACATGTGTTGACTGATTCATCAACCAAAAATGTATCCTCTCTTTGTATTCTGAGTAAAGGAAAGAAGTAGTCTTGCACTGTATGTACGCGGACATTACCATAATCAGGCTTGTAGATGTTGTAGTAAAAAATCTATTAAGTGATGGGAAGCAATTTTCTGTAATTATAGTTACTTCCTGTAACAACTACCAATGTCTGTGTAGGATTAATATTCATAAGCAGAAACTGATTCTGATATTGATTCTGCTGAACCATAATTAGTTCCTTTCTGAAATAATGAGAGGCAGCTCCACTCATTTAAGTCGATGGATAGACCTCGCATTGACTTTGTTCCTGTCAGTCAGTGCATCACATGAAGAGTAAATGTGCAACCACTGCCAAACGATAGATGTCTAGCATCATTTACATGTCCTTTTATCAGTCAGCCAATGTAAACAACCATTAAAAAACTGCTACCTCACTCAGACCTCTCAATTAAGACCAAATGGCTGCTTCCAGTTGACAAACTTCAAATTTAACATGGCAGACACTGATCACAAACACTGATAAATTTTACATAAAACAGCCATAAACAAAGACAGAATCATCTGCTTAACCTCAAAACAGATATTTTTTCTATTAAGTTTCAATTGCGTCAACCGAATTCAGGATGATGAACTGACCTGATGCAACTACTGAGAGATAAAGAAACACAGACCTGTCTCTTAGTTGTTACTTTTTTAGAGAGAGAGAGAGATTTTTTAAAAGTTTTTTATTTTTTTATTTTTTTGGATTTTATGCCTTTAATTGACAGGATAGTGAGAGAGAGACAGGAATTGGGGAAACAGAGAGGGGGAATGACATGCAGCAAGGGACCGCCAGGGGATTCGAACCGGGACCGGCTGCAGGCAGGACTATAGCCTCTGTATATGGGGCGCCTGCCACCCAGCTTCTTTTGGCTGAAAACCCACCTTGCAGGATCAGCACCTCCACACCGGTGTTCCAGTTCTCATCTCGGTGGCATCGCAACATGTAACCCGTAATCTTTAGCAAAACAGAGCTGCGGTCAGCCCAATTCAGTATCTGGTCATGCAAATGGGATGAGATAGAGGTACACATAGTGAATAGTATCTGCATCTGTTTAACCCAAAAATGATCAGTATTTGTATTCAGATTTAACCAGCAGTGGTAGCATCGTTTCTACTGTAAGTTGAGTATTAAAGGGGGTTATATTAATTCTGACAATGCAGAGAACTTCAAAGCACCACATTGATATACTATTGTTATATATATAGATGGGGTTTTTTTTCACCTTGTCATACTGAAACTTCTCATCCTGTTTTTCTCTCTCTCATTTTTATTTATATCTAAATTTTTATGATTCACTTAAACACATACTAAATTTAACTACTTTCAATGAAGGAAATGAGCACACTGAGACAAAACAATGACTTATTTTGAAGTATGTGTTGCAGGGGTTGTGTTGAAATGAAACCATGGCCTCAGTGATTAAATCATGTGGAGAGGGGACAGTAGGAGATGGGATGGAGACGCTGCACTGAGTTTAGTTTAGTTGAAGCTAAACCACAGCTGACTCTCAGCTGGACTCAAAAACTGACTTTCATGACTAAAATGGACTCGGTGAAACATTTAATGCAAGATTATGGGAGACAGATTACTGTTTTTGACTCAGGAGCTGCATCCTGTCTGCGCCTTATGTGCCACTATAGCCTGGGAAGTTAGTGTGTGATGTGTGTAGAATCTGCATGAACATGAACACACGTTCATTTGGATGTGTAACAGGCTGCTCCTTTGTCCCCTGATTTTTCAGGTGGTTCCATCCCAACATCACCGGAATCGAGGCAGAGCAGCTCTTGTTGACCCGGGGCGTCCACGGCAGTTTCTTGGCCCGGCCCAGCAAGAGCAACCCGGGGGATTTTACCCTCTCAGTCAGGTACAGTAGGTTGGTCCCATCTGCACCCGCTCCCCCTCCCCTTCTCTTCCTTTTAAATACTTTTCACCATTAGCTCTGATATTTAACCTTGGCTTCAAAGTTCAGCCTGGAGTAAAGAGGTCAGCTGCAGCTGTTTCGAGAGGCGATTAGAGAAACGAGATGGGATGAGTCATTAGTTCCTCTGAGAGGAGCTGCCCACTGGAGGGTAGCGTCTCAGCTTCTGTGTTTAAATTTATGCCGGCAGCATGAACACTGAGGAGATGTAAACACCACCAATTTCTATGACAACAATCAGATGGAGGACACCATGGTTAGGGCTGTGTGTTTCTTTGTTGTCATGGGACTGATGATAATAACGCCAGAAAGGAAGCGTGACTCACTGTCGCTCCATTCATCCATGTTTTTGTCCCAAGTTACGAGCTGTTGTTTATGTGACTACAGAGGTTCTTAAAAATGGCTCATTTTCAACCAGTTATTGTTCTTGTATGTTCCCCTAAAAAGGTTCCTTTTAACAAGCATCCCACAAACTACAATCATACCTGGTTCTTACTTTTTGGCCAAAATAGGAAATTTGTGCTTAAAACTGTGAAAAAGTTCCCTCAGTCTCAAAAAACCAAAATGTGACTAGATATGAAAAAATATAAAAGATTTGACCAAAATGATCAGTCCCACTGCAGTATTTTAAAAATGTGGTTATCATGTTCATAAAGTCAAATCATTTAAAATCTTTTGTCAAATACAAATAAATAAATAAAATAATAGCATGTCTAACATGTCTGTGACAAATGAGTGCAAAGGAACACTGGCTTTGTTAACCAGTATAATGATGCTACACGGAAGTGATAATTAAAATGTAAATGGTTACACTAACCTTCCAGCTTCTTTACCATGGTATAGTTTGTGCTATCTGACATTTAATCTGACCATTGTGACATTTTCATTTACAATTTGGCACTTCACAAACATGAAATGTGCAAAGGTCAGATTCTCAACATCTGAGCTAAAACAATTCTGTGACCACTCAGTTTTTAATAAATGAGCAGAGACTGTGTCGGTTTGACTAAAGAGGCAAGTTCACCTCTGAGGAGCAGCCGAGACCTTCAGAGTCTCCGAGACTGCTGCCCATGGGTCTGCATGTGATGTAACATTTTGTCTGCGGGTGAATAGATGGCATATAAACAGAAGTTGTTTTGTGTGAGTGTTTCTAGGAACATGTTAGATAACACATCAGGAATGTGCGATTTGGTAACGTTCTGATTAGGATGAAGCTGAAGTGAGTCCAACAAGCTGGGCTGAGTGTAGTAATACCTTGACGTTCAAACTTTTATTTAAAAAAAGAAAAAAAAGTAAGTAGGACTTGGCAGAACATGCTGTGGTGATGACAGAGAAAGAAGGAAACAAATACAGTGCAGAAAGAAGAGGGAGTTTGAAGAGCAGCTCTTCCCTAGCAACAGAAGCTTTTAAGAGATGCATCAGTCACCCAAGTGCCAGGAAGAAAGTCCAAATGCATTTGTTACTCTGTGCCGAGCTGGCATGGTGACATGGGCAGGGAGAGGCTTCGTTTTGTGTGTGTGTGTGTGTGTTTCTGTCATAGGCTACAGATGGCGACACATTTCTAAAGTCCAGGTAATTGGAGATAAAAGCCGTGGTCTCAATTGGGAAAAAGCTGATTTTAGAGTCGGTGGTTATGGTTATAATGAGGTAAGGCCTGGGGTTGGGCAGGTGGTGGATATGCTTATGGTAAATTTCCAGGAAATTAAGTCTGTCATGTCCCCAAAGGCAACATATGGCAACATGTGTGTAATGTGTGTGTGTGTGTGTGTGAGAATGAAATGAGATGGAGAGAGGAAAAGGAAACGGAGTAGTTCTACTAGCTGCAGCTTTTAAATGATGTTAAAGCGTGAGGGACCTGTTGGCTTTGACCTTCACTGCCTGTGGTTTGTGTGTATGTAGGGCAGAGTGTTGTAAATTATACACACCACAGGAAGGTTGGTGGCCATAATTTGTGGTTTTGACAGACTTACACACACACAAACACACACATACACAGGCTGAGGCCAAGTGGCTTTTGCAGAGCCTCACTTTGAACTAAGGGGATGGAGGAGGAGGAGAGTTTTATTCATAAAAATCTTATTATTACTGATGAAGAGATAAATTTGTGAGTAATAAAATGTTGTTGCTCACTTCAGGTCACTCTGGTGTTTCACCGGCACCTGGTAGCTCATGGTGTTATTACTGTTAAAATGCACAGTCAGTATCTTCTGCCTCTAGGGGTCCCTCAATCAAATCAATAACCAAAGATGACATGAAATAGCATGGGATCATGGGAGTGGTTGTCTGCCACAGTGAAAATGAGACTTCTCAACTTTGTCTCTTTAATAATTTATGAATCAGATGTTTGCCAGGTTTTTATTGGCAGCTGAATTATCCACATAGGCCTTGCCCTCTCTGTAACAAACACACCAGAGGATTAAAACAAGTACACTAATAAAGCAGTAGTTCAGTGGACACAGGACAGGACATCTCCTGCAGCTGAGAGCTGTACCGTTTAACATTTACTTAGCTGTTATCTCTGATAACTTAAGATACTTCATCTGGTTAAAATATAGTTGAGAACCTCCAAGATGTAAAGGTGTATGTGACTGACAACTACATAAGTCAGTTTTGAGCAACACCTCTGACAGGCAACCAGTGAAACACAGTTTTACCATGTTAAAAATGTATTTCTACAGGTTTGAGAACTGATTTGGGATCATGTAAGACCACAGCTGAAGAATATATAACACAGGTTTAAATTATTTTTAGACATTTTAATGAGGCAAAGTTACATTATAACTTTAAATGAACTTACTGAGTCAGTTCAGTTTAGGAGTCTTCACTTCTTGTGCAACAATTAAACTGTGGTTTAGTATTAACCAGTGTCCTGCTATTGTCACTGACTGCTGTTCAGCAACAGTTAAGCAGGTTAAACATGGCTGCCATCTCTTTCTTTTTTTTTTTTACCACTAAACTAAGTGCTGAATTTACAGGTGAGTTTTTCAAACGGTGCACAAGCTATAAAATACAGAAACATCAGGAAAGTCAGGTGAAACTCACCTGAAATCCAACCCTCTGGAGTCAGTCGTTATCTTTTCATCTGTTTTTAATCCATGGTCTCCGTTTTTTCTGCACAAACTGCGAATCCTTCTGTTGTGTGGCGTGTCAGAAAGAAATAATACAAACAAACAGTATAATTTCATGTGTATACAAACAAAAACAGCTAGAAATGTTAAAAGAAATAAAACCAAAATGTTACAGTCCATTCAGGCTGTCATGGAAAGTATTACGTTTAAAACTTCCTTTAAGCCATACAGCTGATTTTCTCAGGTTGTCTCAACGTGACCATATAAATAAAGTTATATCCATGCAAATAAAACTTGTTCATTATGTTCCCCAGAAGATTACACAGCAAGCCTCTCACATACCTACGTCCCTTAGATGTAAATTTTGGTATAGATGTAAATATAAATCCTGTCGCCTCTTAAGCAACTTAATCAACTACCAGAGGCAACATCACCAAACACCTGTATCTGTTAGTGGGAAAAATATAGGAAATAAACACTGACCTTTTTTATCACCTTTTTTCTTAATTGTACAGAAGTAAATGAGTCATATCAGAATGTACTGAAGATAATTATATCTTTAGAAACTATACTTAATTAGGATATCATTCTTCCGAACTCATTTTCCATTTCTCTTTACACACACACACACACACACACGCACGCACGCACGCACGCACGCACGCACGCACACACACACACACACACACACACAGTGTCTTATCAGAGCAGAGGAGAGTCTAATTAGCTAGTCATTAGCCAGGTTTCAGCTTACTAAGGCCATTACGAGCAGGACAGTCACTGTGAATGTTCAGATTGTAACGGACACTGAGGGACTCTTTCCCTCTTTCCCTCTCTGTCTCTCTCTGTCTCTCTCTGTCTCTTTCTATCTCTTTCTATGTCTTATCTACCCCGTTCTGCTGCTCCACCTCTTATCTCCACCACCTCTTTTCTTTTCTGGAACATGAGGTGAACAGCGGGAGGAGGGGTTGGACCGAGCCGCTGTTCAGGAGCTTCGCGGAGGCTGAATCCTGAGACGCTAATGAGAGCTTTTTGAGAGGTTTTGAAAATCTAATCAATTCAGAGTTTCTTAAAACTCAAAGAGGAGAAAGGAGAAAGTTGGAAGCAGAAAAACTTGAGCTATAATTTATTTCCAAGTCCAACTTTGTAAGAGGAGCAGTCTGGTCAAGTTTGCTTCGTCATTTTTCATGCTCTTTATACACTCAAAAGACCCTACAGAGGAATTTTAAGGGCAATCTTAAGAGAGAATTTTGCAGGGCAAATTACCACAGAGAGCAAATGGATTTTCTCCTAGCCTCTGTATTATATAATGCTTGCCAGGGTTTACTTAGATATGTTTCCACTGCAGGCCGAGCTATTTATAGGTTTATGCAGTCAAGTAAAAGAGCATTTCACCATCAATATTGTGACCGTTAAGTCCTTCTGTGAATTTTAACTGTATTGGAACTAAGTTTTCCCTCAAGTGTTTCTCACTGTGTCTTTTGTGTGTTGAATGTGCAGTAAATGTGTTTTTTTCTGACATCTGACCTCCCTCATCATGTCATGGCCCAGTTTAATGCTCTCAGCTGATTGTGGCATTAGGTGTAGCTGAGTCTGCATGTCAACAAGGCCAGAGACACAACAAACCATGACCATTTTGCATGCAAATGTTTGTGTTGGTGTTTCTGCTTTTCCTGCACACATGCAAACATAGTGTTCCTTTTCTATACATTTACAATATCTAACAACTAAACAGTGGAGTCAGTTTAAATAGTGGAAATAATAGCGATAAACAAAATAGATGGAACCTCAATTCAGAAGACGTGGTCTATGAAGGCCGTCATAGCCATCATAGACTGTATAGGTCAAACCGAAAAGAGACAATTGGGTCACCTAGCAACCTAGACAATGCGCGTGTGTGTGTATGTATGTGTGTATATACATATATGTGTATATATATATATATGTGTGCGTATACCATTAGCTGTTGAACTGAGCTGAAAGACAATATTGACATTTTGAAAGCGTCATCCTCAGGCTCTCTGTCTCTGTGGTGTTTGTTTTCATTACTGGTTCACAATGAATCTCGGGATTGGCCATGAATATGAATCATTCATTCATTGCCAAGGAAAAGAAGGAGCCTTTTTAATATGACAATCTAGTGGGGCTGGTGTGATGCAGTCTAGAGGTTGTGGTTTCAGGGTGGAGTTGTTGCTTTTCCACTGTATATATCATCACCATACCTTAGGTGATATTCAGTTTGACTGCATCAGTTGTGGATTTCCACCGTATGCTTTTCATCTCAGATGCAAAAGTACATGATTCGGCTGCTGTTACATGCTTGATTTGCGAGTGTTTGTGAGCTGTAGTGTCTCTTGTGCATCTTGCAACGAGACACATTTCTCCCACTCGCCTGCTGCCTCTGTTGGGGCTGTTGAAATAAATTGGTGGTGCTGCTATCTTTAATATCAACAGCCTTTGAACAGCAATAGAGGAGGAGGAGATAAAATCTAGATTTTCATTTTAATATAATCAACCTAAAACATGAATATGAATTAATTGATAAAATTGTTTTATCACTTAGGCCTAATGGAAATCAATTCTAGATTCTAGATTGTGACACAGCACACACCACCTGTATGTATAAACAATGCGAACTGCGAGTGGCAGGAAAAAGTGTATGAACCCTTCCAGATGAAATCAGATGTTTTTCTGCATCAACTGACCATGACGTGATCTGAACTTCTTAATAAGTAAGTAAGTAACAACTGTAGATAAATACACTATGTTGAGCACAGTGTCAGCTAATATCACGCCAACAGTTATTATATTTTCCTTAGACTCCTTAAACATTGTTTGGTACCAACAACCTCAACAGAAACTTTTCCGGGGTTTTAGCAAGTGTAGTCACCCTGGCGTCATCCTATAAGACACCTTGATAAACCTCGGAGTACATTCTGTCCTTGATGATGTTAAGCTGTCCAGGTGAAGAGGTAGCAAACACCAGATCATCATTCTTCACCTTGAGGATGATGGTTTCATGTGGGCATGTAGATACACACAGCCTTTTTTACTCCTTACATACAGTACAGCATACATGTTCTTCTCAAATCATCAGTCCACAAAGTGTAGTGTAGTGTTGTTGAGACTCAAGCTGCTCTTTGAGCAACTTCAGGAGCTCAGATTTTTTATCTGGTGAGCAGCAGCTTCATCCTTGATGTCCATGGCTGTACACCATGATGGTAATCAGCTCCAATGATCATTTTAGGTCTTTAAATCTTTTCTGGGTTTTTACTCATACCTCACTGATTCTGCACTGAGCTTCTGTAGTCGTCTTAGCTGGACGCCCACTTCTGTGGAGAGTAGCCACAGACCTAAATCATCTCCATTTATAGAGACTAACTGTGGGCTGATGAATATTTAAACTCTTAAAAAACACTTTCTAACCCTTTCCAGCTTCATGCAAATCAGCAGCTCATAACCACAAATCTTCTGAGATCTGTTTTGTGAGTCCTGGGTCACATAAACACATATTTCATATGAACAAACAGGACTCCGAGTTCATTAACTCCAACCTGTACTGTGGGTACTCTGATGATGCATTCAGTATAGAAACAAATACAATGATCTGTGTGTCTTAGTTAAAATAGAAGCTGTTTGTTCATCAATGTGACTTGGATGCAGATCTGACCACATTTGAAGACAAACAGCGAAACAAATTAAGAAAAATAAAGAAATGAAGATAATACAAAAAGGGTTTTTCTTCCTGCTTTTAGCAAGCAGTCAAGAACAAGTATAATCCATGTGCAAAGATAGCATCAGGATAACAAAACTGTTTCTCTAGTGAATTATTCATTGTGAATTCTTGATTGTGGTTGTTTAATAAAAGAAGATAGAAGAACTAAAATGAGTCCATCGTGGGATGTTAAGAGTCTTTCAGAGTCTGATCCCAGAGCTGTTTTACATCTCTTTTTAAAAGATGTTGTGATGGGCACAACAAGAGCCATTTTTAGAATTCTACGCAAAATGTTCACAATAAAAATGTCACAGAAGAGTTTGTATGAAAGCAGGAGTGATGATGTGTGTGATTTTACAACAGCACAAAAAGTTTCCACTGTTTTGCCCATCATGCCATCATGGAGGTAATTTTTTTTTTTTTTTTTTTTGCTTCATGCTGGGATATTTGGTACTGCTTATGAACAAACAAGATGACAGTGAGATTTCTTGGTTGTCTGAATTTGTAAATGCCTCTGGTCTCAGATTGTCCAACAATAAAACTTGGAGAAAACAGATGGCAAAAAAGATGTTTACTTTCTGACCAGATGATGCATTTCGTCTATGTGTGGTTCTATAACACAGTGCATCAGGTCTTACAACACAGAACACACTGACTTGAATCTTTTAGTCATATTTGAACATATCATCACTACAATTTAGCCAGCCTTAAATGAAAAGTGGAACTGAAATATAGGCTAGTACTTAATCAACCTTAATTTGATAAGTGGACTGGCAGCAGTAGCAGGCATTTCTCAGTGGTGTCGGTCTGTATTGAGTGAAAACTATTGCGTAAAATGGCTTCAGGGCATAGCGAGCAATAATTTGTATATTTTAGACTTTGTACATGCATAAATATGTGCATATTTTAGCAACACATTTCCCAATTGTCCATGTTTGTATGCTTCGTCTTATCAGGGCATTAATTAGCTTAGTTGCACTGATCTAAATGCTGTTTATTACTAAAACCTACTATTCTGCAGGACTCTGTACTCTGTCCAATTCTGCTCATAGATATGATGTATTCGCTGCTCTTTCTGTTAATCTGCAGCAAAATATCAAAGTTGTGGTCCGGTAAAGCGCCTCTGTGAATGACTATGTGACATCATGCAACTCTGTGCTTCTGCTCAGTCGGCCCTATCAATGCAAACCAGTTCAGAGATAATCAAGGACAAGATTATCTTGCTCAGTTCTGCTGCATTTGTTTTTCCAGTAAAGTAGGATACCACCACACCACAACATTAAATGCATTGTAAAGACTGACTGATTGCACCTTATGGTAAACTATACTAAATGTTTACTCTGGTTTTCCTGTCACAAATTTCTAGTTTTATTTGTATTTTTTGCCTTTGGGTAAAACTTTTAAAATATCTTAGTTTTATGTGATTATCCTGTGGAACAAAGTGATGAAGCTGAGATTAATCCAGTTTCTTGTAAGTAGAATTTCTGAATGCTGAAACAGGCTTTTGCAGGTGAAACGATAATCAGGATGTTGGTGCGAACACACACTGACTTGATTTCAAAAAGCAGAACTTGGCTCATTAAAGAGGAACAACTTCATAACTTCTCACACATGTTCATCACAACAGTTTTATGCTACATCCTCAACTGTTAAAGGTCTTACAGGAAGCACACGCTGTTAATATCGTGAGAAAAAGTGATGGACAGTCCATGGGACTCTTTGGTCCTAATTCTCCTTTTTTTTTCTGGTGTGCAATGACTTCGGTCATAATTGCTATGTTTTCCACACAGCAACAAACATGGCCGTGTTAGGGCACCTGTATTGTAGTTTGGACCTGCGTCTGATAGTGACATGGATGTTGATGTCATATAGACGTTAAACATTTCTGACAAGTTCCATGTATAAAACTTCATCCTGGTGTCCTACAGTTGTATCATGTTTGACCTTTTGGCTACACTGCCCCTATGATTTCTTGGTGACATTGCTTTGTTCATGTCCAGCAGCTTTCAGAAAAGTATGGACAGACCGCTCCATCTGTATCCGTATCTAACATCGAGTATAAGTATGAGCTTTTAAACTTCCTACAGGGATTACACTGCTACCCATCTTTGAGGGTTGAATTTGATGTCAGCAATGGGATTAAATGGCATCTAAATATAGGGAAAATCTGTCTCATTTTTTGAGCTGGTAATAATCCATAGAATACTATATAAACAGGAGCCATGGGCCTGGATGGTTTTCTTTTTTTGTAATTCTTAATTTTAGTGCTTTGTGGACAGTGTGGAGCCACCACGGAGACAAAGACCCATTTCTTTCTACCCACAAAGCTAGGCTATTTGTGGATAGTTTTATGAATGATCATTCATTACACAATGTATGAACTGAACTTGATTTGTCTTTTGTACGATTTATACACACGTCTGTTATTGGACTTTCTGCTAGTATATTAGGTTGTATGTAATTTAGGTACAAAGTGGGATGTTTTATGGGAAGGGGGAAAACGTCACCAAAAGATGTGGACATAATAAAATATTTGGTGTCAGAGGAAGATTCAATGGTATAGCGAAAATAAAATTGATAAATCACGTTGCTGAACTCTTACTGTAAAGACGACTGTCTTACTGTAATGAATCCATAAAGGTTATCGGTGTCTGAGAGAGGGAAAGCGAGAGAGGAGGGTGGAGGCTGAATGAAAATGTAATGGTTAATGGTGTTAAACTCTGAGAGAAAAGGGGCCCAAGGGCCGAGGAGGGGCCTGTAACAGGGCCGTGGACCTGTGGCACCCTGCCAGCAGGCACTAATAGAGCTGTAAAGCAATTACCATGAAAAACTGAGAGAGAGGAAGAGAGAGAGATGGATTATGGGAGTTTTGAATACACAAATGGTGCAATGCATTTACAGTATGTTGAGTGGGAAGTTGGAAAGCGAAAAAAAAAGGAATGTGGAAGTTAAGAGAACAACAACAAAAGTGATGGAGGGAAATGGGATTTGTGCCATTTGATACGACCATTAGCTGATAATCAGTTTGAGAGAGACAGAGGGAGACACTGCTGTATCTCAGCCTGGAGATCAGATAGAGCCCACTGTCTGGCCAACTCCCCTGTGGTCCCGGAAACAGTTGTATGTTTGTGTGTCATTGTACTTAATATGTTTACAGGATGTTTTGTTTATCTCTGATAAAGAAACATGTTTAACAAAGTCACGGGAGATGGAAAATGCAAAAGTAGATTTACATAGATGTGGAGGAGCTGTTAAGCCAAATCTTGTTCTTCAATTGTCCCAGGCAGATATCTTATAGAATAAAACTATATGGATATTTAAGTGTGTGTGTGTAAGTGTGTGTTCTCATTTGTGTGCACCTGTTCAAACCAGCCAGAGGACTTTGAATATGCAAAGTGGTCGCA
>OMNW01011498.1:17412-40277 GCA_900303245.1 Selene dorsalis | reverse complement strand
CAAAGTGGTCGCAAATGTTTTCTGGCTTATCGGTCTTTGAGCTCAGCAGCTGCGTTCATTTTTTTTTTGCCACTGTTCTGCAATCACAATGCAGCCTTCCTCCCAATGAATTAGATATGAAAACTATGGAGTATTAAAAAAGGGATGATCCCTCGTGAGAAGATTTGTGTTGTTTTGTTTACAGAAGTCAAAGTGAAAAATATTCTGCGTGTGATAAAATGGATCAGTTTTGTTTTTTTCAAATCACTGCGTCTCTGCAGCTTTTTCCTGCGTTTTGTCTCTCTTAGCTTGTGGCTTATTTTATCGTTCCAATTTTGGCACAAACAGAAAAGGTCAAAATTATTTTATTATACTGTACAGTTTATATTTATACTTAGAGCCTTACAAGTAAAGCTTCAATGTTGCAGAGATATGAAAGAGTTGCAGACAGAATAAGGAAGATTAGTGTGAGGAAATAGCAGGAGACAAATGAAAGACGTCACCACACCGGCAGCTTCATCAAGGTGTCTTAAGAAAATCAGGTTCAGTGTCTTAAAATGGGAGCAGATGGCTTGATGAGGTGGACATTTATATAGTCATGCTTGATATGCGTTCGTGCTCTGACAGTGTGGGCGACAAAGTGTGTATGGTCCTGATTTTGTTTGTGCGAATATATGATGTGTGAACTGTGTGGGTGGCTGTTTGTGTGCGTGTGTGTGTGTGTGTGTGTCTGCTGTTTAAATATCTGCAGGGAACAAGAACACGAGAAAAACACAAACAAACAGAAAAATGCTGAGTGCTTCTCTGGAGTGAGTCCACCGCTGTTTACATGCATGATAACACTCAGTGACTGTTTTCTTCCTGTGCAGGCGCAACGATGAGGTGACCCACATTAAGATCCAGAACTCGGGCGACTACTACGACCTGTACGGGGGCGAGAAGTTTGCCACGCTGGCTGAGCTGGTGCAGTATTACACAGAACAACAGGATCTGCTGCGCGAGAGAAACGGACATGTCATCGAGCTCAAGTACCCACTCAACTGCAAGGACCCCACGTCAGAGAGGTGCTGACACACTTGCACACTGCTGCCCACACCGTGCAAATACAAAGGCTCAATATGTTGCTGTTTTATCTGAATTAATAAAAACTACACACAGTTACAGTGTGTAGTTTTATTCTCAAAGCTTCAGGGGTGTCGGCCTGTAAAGCTTCATCCTTCCAGGAGAAGCAGTGAAACCACCCGAGAAATGTTATTAACGCAGCTCTCAGAGCAGTTGCTGTATCCTGTTATGGCCTAAATTCTGTTTGTGAGGCAGTTTTCCCCCTGCACAGAACAATACTGAATACTAGTGCGGTAAATTTTTAATCTGATTTAAGGCATGACTCCCTGTAAATTTAACATTATGTTTTAAATTTTAATTTCGTGCTTGTTGAACCCACAGAGACCAGATCAGTGTTGCAGAGTTGCACTAAAAAACTTTAGGGGAAAACCACGAAATGTATAGTTGCATTTTCTTCCACAGTATTTTGGTCACTTTATTCTTTATTCGTTTTTTATTAAAGCAGCCACACAGAATCCAGATTACTGAACCAAAGCCTTTCCCTTTACTCTAGTGACTCTCTTTACGTGCATCTGAAGAAAGCAGAGGTGGCATCTATTCGGTGGCCCTGAGAGACCAACTCACTGCAACTTAAGAAAGTATACAAGTATATACAAAACCAAAACTTCAATGTCACAACCGACGAGCAGCAAACACCCATAAAACAACAGAAAAGTTTCCAGTTGAGACTAAAAAGTGATGTGGAGGCACCTCCCTGGTTCACCAGGCATAGTCCTAACCACTATGGCCCAGTTTGGAGTTCAACTATTGGCTCCTTGCTGCATATATCATCCTCTTTCTCTCCCTGACTCTCTCTCTTTCCTTCTGTTGCGTTGATGTATTATAATACATTCATGTGCACTTATAACTTCAAAAGTCACAAAACATATGTTGAAAGGAGAAGTTCCGTTTTTTGCAACCTGGACCTTACTTCTAGCATAAAATACGTTCATTTACTCACCCATACAATTTTGATGTAACTTGGAGTCCTTCGGACATTATTTAGATCCATTCGCGATCTATGTATATCCATATAATGGGAGTGATGGGGCATCGACAGTGCAGCCTCTAAATAAGACATTATCTGCTGTGAAACTCGTTCATTTCACCAATGTTTTGTTATGAATCTCCAGTACTGTTCCGCTGTGAGTTCGGAGTTGTCTTGTTATTGTCATCTGGGGTTTTTTACAGGGGTTTTTACTAAAGTCAAATACTTTGATGACGTCACTGCCGTGGGCCACTGCAGTACGGCTCATGCAACTTCGTCAAACTAGTCATTTAGTTTGGACAATTTGGAAATACGAAAAAACAAACCATGTTATTAGCCATTGCAAGTTCCGTGTAGCCGACCGTTGCGGAGCATGGAGTGAATGAGCAGTGACGTGATCGAAGTATTAAAATGGAACTTCTCCTTTAAGTGTGTCCCAGTCAGTATCATCATTTTCTAGTATCCCCTGGAAACAATGTGTTGTGTTTGTGTTTTGTGTTTCCTGAAGTTGCCTTGAACTCTCAGGGCCACCGTACATCTGTCCCATCTGCAGTCTGTAACAGGAGTGATGCTGCAAGCTGTCGAGCTGCAGTCACTTACGGTTCCACTGGTTAAAGTTTGTGCAGCGCGCGCCAGACTGTTGCAAACTAACCGCAGAAACCTCGGTGCTCGTGTGCACAGCAAACATGTTGTTTTGATTAATAACTCAACAGTTTCACCAGCAAATTAGCCTGTGTGTGGGACATGAATAATAAAATACCATTCTCAAGGGGAGTCCATTCTTTTAGTCTCCCTGCGTGGCTCCATCTGAATCACCAGGTAACTGGGCTGAGTCTGATGTGTTAAAGGCTGTTTTAGCGTGGAAGAGTGTTAATTTAAAAAACTTTTTTTTTTGCAGATCATACCAGGATCATTATCAGATTGTCAGAAATCATTTGTGAAATGAAGCAGGAAAATCAATTAGTTCAAAATGTAGCTGCTAGAATCATAATGGGCTTCAGGAAACAAGATCACATTAGCTCAATTTTAGCCTCTCCCCACTGACTACCAATTACTTTTTGTATTGATTTTAAAATTGTATTATTAACTTGTAAAGCCTTGTATGATCTAGCCCCAAGCGACATCAAGGACCTTTTTAACCCCTTGTAAACCTGGCTGCCCTGGTATTCTGCTTGTTTAGTTACTAAGGGCCATCGAGCATTCTCAGTCTGGAATAATTAACCTGCCGAGATAAAGTCTCAACAGATCTTGAATCTGGTCTTGCTTTTAAATTGTATCTCAAAATTCATTTTTATGAAAGCTTTTATTTCTGTTTGAATTTAAATATATTGTTATTTCCATTATACCTTTTTATTGCTATTCTATAATCTAGGATATAATCTGGATAGGGCAGGGTCTGAATCTAGACCTCTTTCCATGTCTGTCATCAGTTCACAGGGCAGGGTGCACTTGACTACAATTCATGTCTCTTAAACTTCTGTCCTGAACTTTTTGAGCCATCACCACAGGAGTGGATGATGTGACAGTACTACATATCACTACATGGAAGATCACACATAAAATCATCAAAATGGTGATTAATGCAATAAATTATCTGCTGATACGGATTGTGGTGAAAAATGGAAAAACACTTGAAAAACAAAAAACATACGTAAAAGTGCTGTTACATATAAAAATGAATAAAAAAGGAAAATCGTGTATAATGTTCAGTACACTGGAAAGAGCCTTAATACATTAATACATTGTAATATAACTACATTATTGTCCAGGTCTGACTGTTTAATGGCACCAGGAAAAAATCATTAATTATGTACCAATAGACATATGAGAGGATGCATTATTCTGTGCACCCACATCCATAAATTAAATTCAGATGCACTTTACATCCAAATGCATAAAAAGTGTCATATTCCCAAATGTATCTTAAGACAAAATAAGTGGGTGGTGCTGCTGTTTGTGTTTACGCTTGCTGAGTAGCCACATGCTAACAACCTTCTCTGCACAGGTTGGATGCCTCATCACACCTACACACCACCACCTTTGAAATGCAAGATTGAGACAGCTGGTGTATTAGCCAGGAATCACACACACACACACACACACACACACACACACACACACACACACACACACACACACACATACACATACACACACGCATACAGGAAGCAGTTTGGAAAGCTACATTTTATATATAATTTACTCACATCATCACTTCAGCTTCAGCTTGTTATGTTGCTGAGCTGGCTGTGTACATTGACTTGTTCTACACATCTGCACGTTGCAGTGTGTACATGTCAGTTTCTATTCAGGTGTACGAACAACTTGCGATCTATGGCTGTGGTTTATGTGGTTTTTCCATTCTACATACATGTGTTGTCAGAGCCTCCTACACATCCTCGCTCACCACACAGGAAAAAAAAAAGTAGAAAGAAAGGCAGAAATGCAGGTTTCATCAGCTGCATGTCAGCAACTGAGTGAGGCTGCAGCAATTTAAGAGACACTTTGATTCTCCACTGCACATATAGATCCACATTATCTAAACCCTGAAGCTACACTATAAAACTTTTTTCCCTTGAGGCAGGAAGCATAATGCTTGTCCTCCCCCTCATTTGGTCAAGTTTCTGCCTCAGCTCCTCTTACTCATCTTGATGATTCGTCTAACTTGAAACCACATCTAGCCCGAGGCTGAGCGTCTTGATCTCCACGGGAGTTGGAGAAGCAGACGGCGAACGCAGCCGATCTAAAATAATGAACGCAGATGTTCACTGTGTGTTTGTGAACAGGTCTTGTCAGCTGCATGTTTTTATTTGGTGTAGCTTCACTCTAATAGGCACAGCCAGCTAATATGACATGGTGTCCACAGTAAAATGGTTTTGGTGCTGTCCTAAATACCTTTTTTTTTACTCATGGATTTCCAGACTGCCTCAGGAAAGCTTTGTTGTTGTTTGTAAGACAGACAAACATATATATATGTGCGTGTGCGTGTGCGTGTGCATGTGTGTGTGTGTACTTAATAAGCAGAATAATCTTATAATAATGACTATGTGATATTGTTTAAACCTAGGTCGCATACAGCTAAACTTACGGACACACTTCTGCTCTATTTTTTTATTTTGATTTTGAGGACCTGCCTCAAGGTCAAGGTCAAGGTCGGACTTTATTTACATAATCTCTTGTTTATGATGGATAAAATTACACAAATATACACATTGTAACATCGTATATGATATACAATGTTGTCCACCACTCTATTGATTGCTTCTCACCGGCTTCATTGAAAACAAATGCACAGGGGGGAGGAAGGTTAGCAAAACAGTAGAAAAGCAACTGGACTTGCATAGTTCCCCTTAGGAAGTAATACAATATTTATTGGATCCTGAAACTGACAGGAATCCAGTGAAGAGGACACCAGCACAAGCTGCGTTTTGGACCACCCAGTTTTTGCTGTTCAGTGCAGTTTGTCACAGTCTGTCCTCTCACTCATCTACAGGTGGTACCATGGACACCTCTCAGGTCGAGATGCAGAGAAACTGCTCACAGACAAAGGCAAGGCTGGCAGCTTCCTGGTGCGAGAGAGCCAGAGTAAACCAGGTGACTTTGTCCTCTCTGTTCTCACCAACGAGGAGAAACATGAAAACCTGGATCGCAAGACCAAGGTCACCCATGTTATGATTCGCTACCAGGTGAGTTCAGGCCCTTTCACTTATAACGAAAGTTTGATTTATATTTTGTTAAACTGGATTAAGACAGCCTGAAGGCTGGTAATACCCAGACTCCCAGAGTTCACCTTCAGATCTACAGCTGAACTGTTGATGTTTGTCTTCAGCAGGACGGTAAATACGACGTGGGTGGAGGTGAGAGGTTTGAGACTCTGGCTGAGCTGGTGGATCACTACAAGAAAAACCCCATGGTGGAGAAAAGTGGCATCGTAGTGCATCTCAAACAGGTAAAGGAGAGACAGTTAAACAGAATAAACAAAAGCCTGCCTGTCACGTGAAGCCGTGGACGTTTCACAATATACTGCTTAATTCAAACCACGTGAAAATGTTATTTTCATACTTCTGCTTTTTAAAATTTAGAATAACTTATTTTGTTCTGTTGACAAATTCAATTTCCTTGTTCCAACATGACAACAACAGCCATTTAATGCCACAAGGATAAATGCAGCCAACATCGAGAACCGGGTACGAGAGCTCAACAAAGTAGCAGACAACTCTGAGAAGCCCAAGCAAGGATTCTGGGAAGAATTTGAGGTATGTAGCTTCCATATTGTCAAAACCAGAATTACTCCTGTCCATCATATGTGAAATTGTTATTGGGCTAATATTGATGGTCATATTAGGGTTCTTCTTCATTTGAGAGATGTGCAATTTTGGCACTTACAAAAATAATTACCCCTTTGAGTGCCGTCCTCCCCAGGAAGCCTTTGAACTTTTATACAAAGCAGATTAGTGATGTATTGCAAAGTGTTGCTTCCCATAACAGCAATTAAGTGTCATGTACAATGTCATCTTCTTCCTTCATGTCTGTATGTACTCATTTAGATCATTTTATGCCAGTTTAAAGCTGAATACTTTCCTGTGATTTGGTATTTTTTTGTCCACGATGAGAATACCTCCTCTTTATAATAATAACTACATGTTTATATAAACAATTTAAGGACAGTGACAGATGTAATAAGTCATGACTACATAACAAAAAATGGAGCTTGACTTTGCATCTTTTTTCCTGTTTGTAGTGAACTAGTAACCAATCTCAACACATTAACAAGTAAGCAGCGTTAGCAACGTCAAAATGTAACAATTCTCTGTTCTTCGAATTTCTTTATGTGCAAATAAAATAAACACAACACAAATGTAGAAATTATACATAGATTCTATTATAAATTGGAATAATGCCATATGTTGTGTATATATATATATGTTTTTTAGCCCATAGCAGTAGCATTGATAAACATACAAATATTTATGTTTAACTATGCTTAAATTGTTGCCATATGTTGTATAAATTAATTCCCAGGATGAGACGAGACATATTTAAAATGACTGAGAAGTTTTAAAGAAACACATATACTAGCATGCACATTTTCTATATGTTGTTTAAATAAAATTGTGTCTCACATTAATTACATATGGTTAACATGTAGGGTTGCAACATGGCATAGAATATGAAAAATCATTATTATAGACATTTTTTAACATATGTACATTATATGTTTTTCTTTATTTCTATAACTTTCTACTTTGTAGATTCATACTGCAGACATCAAAACTGAAGGAACACATATCGAGTTATGATGTAAACACAAAAATGTTCATTAAAACAAAAGTCTGTCACCTGACTTAAACCCAATTGAAATGGTTTGAGATGAGTTGGACCGCAGAGTGAAGGCAAAGCAGCCAACAAGCGCTCAGCACCTCTGAGAACTCCTTAAAAACTGTTGGAAAACCTTTCCATGTGACAGCCTCATGAAGCAGATGACAGAATCAGAAGTGTGCAAAAAGCTGTCATCAAAGCAAAAGTTGGCTACTTCAAAAATATCTAAAATATGAACGGATTCTGCTTTAACAGTTTTGTGTTTACTACATAATTCCTTATGTGTCCCTTTATGGTTTTGATGTCTTCAGTTTGAATCTACAATGTAGAAAGAAATGAAAATAAAGAAAAAACATTGAATGAGAAGGTGTACTAACTTTTGACTGGTAGTGTACATGTACATATTTCACTATGGGTATTACCTATTTGTCATTAACTGATATTTCATCTCTCCAGAGGACGTATTTACACATGATAGTAATTGAGGTGGACATATACGATAGCATCACTCTGGTATGGGGGTACATATGTCATATATTACATTTATGTACAGGCATATTGGACAGCATCTGGATGTAGATCAGGTTCAACCCATGATTCATATTCTTTCCTCACAGACTATTTGCAGATCAATTTATCAACTGTGCAGATATATTAACAAGTCAGTGGGGCTTTGTATTTACACCATGCAACAGCCGAGTGAAAGCAAAGTGAAACTGTAGGTTAATGCTGTTGTTGCTCAACTTAGTTGACCCCGTCATGAGCAGACATGTGTTCAAAATGAGTATGAATGAAAGGATTTAGAGTCCTCTTTATATTTCAAGGGAACTTCATGCTGAATGCTGGCTGTGGAAAGTGGAAAACTTTAATCGAGTTTTTATGTTCTTGCACTCGATGGTGACCCCTGCTGTGCAGAAATGACCTTAGGATTGGTATTTGCATTATGTTAGATATGCTTTTTTTTAGAACCTGGAAGGCCTTATAATTTTTCTTGTTGTTCTGCTTTTTCTTGTGTCATCAACTATCAGGTACTTCAGCAGCAGGAGTGCAAGCTGCTGTATCCCCGGAAAGAAGGCCAGAAGCCAGAAAACAAGAGTAAAAACAGATACAAGAATATTCTCCCCTGTGAGTCAAGCAGCAACCTGCCGTTTCCTGTCTCCCCAACTTCCTGTGGAAACAGTGACACAAATAGACAAAAGGCAACGTAGAGGCCTCAGCAAAGTGTC
This sequence comes from Selene dorsalis, assembly GCA_900303245.1. NCBI lineage: Eukaryota > Metazoa > Chordata > Actinopteri > Carangiformes > Carangidae > Selene > Selene dorsalis. Next base: position 31,664 of record OMNW01011498.1, on the reverse strand, counting down.
AAGATTTACTTTTGATAACACACTGCCTATCAATTGACTTTCGATTTGGAAAAAAATTAATGTGATTCCAGGAAACCGTTGACATTTTGTTGCATTAACGACCATTTGATTTTGTGTTTTCAGTCGACACAACTCGTGTTGAAATCAGGGAAGCAGATCCAGATGTTGCTGGTTCAGACTACATCAATGCCAACTACATCAGAGTGAGTCTTTCCAGCATTATACAAAACCCTGTATCAACACTTGTTCCTCATCAGTACAATACTCACACAAATATATTTGCCAAATGTACACAGTACACAGGAATTTGACTTGGTAATAAGAGTGCAAGAGGAAAGGAATAAGAATATGGCACAATTAAAACGGCATCAAAGAAGCAAAAAAAGAAAGCTCAAAATGTGAAACTTTAATATAGATTCATTACATGTAGAATGAAGTATTTCAAGCTTTTTTTTTATTTTAATTCAGATGATTTTGACCTACAGCTCAAATCCAAAATCTGGTATCTCCAAATATTTGAGTATTTCATTTTAGTTTTTTTTAATTACCATTCCTACATTATATGCTGCCAAAACCATCATATCACACACTACCTGTAATACATCTAGAAAATATGAAAGTTTAAAAACAAAAATAACATTTCGACTATATTCATTTTTTTTAGATGTAGCTATACACCAGTTAATGAAACTGAGATTTATCAGTCAATATAAGGTGAAAACGTAACTTTTGGTCAATATCTTATGTTTTATTGGTAAAGAGAATAAGCTTTATTCAATGTGTTACTGTACAGAGCATGCATGAAGAGGGGCGCTACATGGAGGAGGGCAAAGTCTTCATTGCCACCCAGGGGTGCCTGCAGAACACGGTCATTGACTTCTGGAAGATGGTGTATCAGGAGAACACGCACGTCATTGTCATGACCACAAAGGAGATAGAGAGAGGACGGGTGAGCATTCAGAGCAAATATTCACTGGTATAGCTAAATGTTGCATTACAGTCAAATTGTAATTTCTCATATGTGCCTTAATGTTAAACTAGAAAGGCAAAGTCAAAATGTTTCTGTATATTTCTTTCTAAATCAAGTCATTTTCTTTTCCTCCTCAGCTCTTTTCTTCATCAGTTTTTTTTTTTTTTTAATTTGTTTCTCCAGTGTTTGCTGCTAAATGGTTTCTCTGTTGTTTCAGTGCTTTGGGCTGTTTGCTGTTGATTGCTTGTAATGATGGAGACTCATGAAGTGAGAGGCGCTCTGCAAGAATAAGGGCAAAAAAAATCCAAATCTAAGTCATTACATGTGGGAAAATCCACTATACCAGTCAAGAGGAATTAATATGGAAGGCGCTTTCACCAGCAGATGGGTCACAAAGTGCTTTAATGAGCAACAGAGGATAATAGGACAAATGAGAACAACAGAGGGTTGGACACACTGGTGTGTCTCGTACAGCTGCAGCTTGACCCTGTCAGGACACCTTTACATCGCCATCAGATGTTTTGTTCTGTGTTTTCAGACGAAACACAGCACTCGATGGCATTAGCTGAGTGAAACAGAGATGGCTGGATATGGGTAGTGGGGATGATGGGGTGTGTGTCTGGTGTGGGGGAGGGGCGGGAGACGGCTGACAAGGATAGTATGACAGTTAAGCTGATTGGAAAGCTGCTTGAGATGAGCTGGTTCTTTAGGTTGTCTAATACCATCAACCCCCCTCTCTGCTTTCTCTCTTTCTGATATAGAACAAGTGCGTACGTTACTGGCCGGACCTAAACGCCACCAAGGAGTTCGGGAAGGTGCTAGTGAGGAACGTGGACGAACGGCCAGCGCAAGACTACATCCTCAGGAAGCTGGAGGTGACCCGTCTGGACCGGGTAGGAAGAGCCATGTACTCAGTCTGAGCTGACCCACTAACCTGGGGTCAGATTATCCAACACACCTCACACATACACAAACATAACACACACACAGTCCTCTAACACGTGCTTGTACTTACGGGAGGATCGATTGCAGAGTGGAGAGCAAAGGGTGTACCACCTTTTTTAAAATTCTAGTTTTCTTTCAATAAAAACCCTCTGATGCAATGTTGTTCTTTTATACCTAAAAAACCCCAATATTTTCATTTTTGCTTTTGATCACAGCAGTCTACATTTGAGTCTTGTTGCAGCTGGTGTGCATATGGAATTTCTTATATACAGCTGCTCAAAATCTCATAATCTATAAAGTGTAAAGCAACAGCGGTGGAGCACTGTCTCTGAAGTTTGTCTGAGAACAAGCCAGTAATATCTTCATCAAAGACCATCCCTGAAATATGTCTCTGTCAAGCCATAGTGTCAGTGTGTTGGTGAATTACAGCCAAGATGAAAAAAAAAACCCTTATTTGTTAATACTTCACATTTCAGTCTCCTGTAAATGCAGCAGCCTGTACATGTTATCCTGCACACACTGAAAGATTCCTGGATGCTGTAATCCCCCATCCTGTCCTAAGCATTAATTCCTGAGTAAGAACAGAATCCACAATCCCCATTCTGCGCAGAAGCGCTTCTCAGCAGCAGCATTCAGGGATGCTCATCAGTGCTGTGTGTTACCGCGATGCCAGATTTGCACATGGCAGCTGACCAGAGAGAGTCCCTTCATCACAGTGCAGCACTAGGTCAAGTCAAAACAAAGAAAGAATTTATTCCTGTCACCATTGTTGTGGTCTTTTAGACAACGCAAAGCAGCATCTATATGTTTGATTTGGTACAGGCTTTACACAGCTGCCTGGGTATTGAACCACCTGCTCTATCACCTGAGTCCTGTGCTGTCATACTCAAACTGATAGTTAGGAAAAACCCTACATGGACAAGCTAAATTAAAACTATAACCTTTTAACTTGTTCATTTTTGTTTTATTTGGAGTAAAGATGGATTTTCTACTTGTTTCTTACTGTGTGATTATGCCTTTTGATAAACACTGTGGAGACTAATTGCTGCTAATCTATAAAACAATAATAATAGCTTTTATGAAGAAAGGTAATAATAAAAGCAGTAAAATCATTGGAAAGGGGGTAAAGTCAAGCAAATTCAAAATCAACCAGTAAAATAGTCAATTAAAGGCAAAGTCATAAAAACAGTTTTTTAGCTGCTTCTTAAAATTGTCAAGTGAGTTTGCTGCCTAATTTGAAGGGGGATGGCATGTTCTAGATCCTCAGTGCGTAACTACCGAAGGAAGCGACACAGCATGAATATTCCCATTAATGCATTAATAAGACACATAAGAAATGAGTTTTTTTATTTTTTATTTTTTATATATAACTAATTTTATTCAATTTTTATTGAACAGAGACAAACAAATAAAAACATTTATGTAAAGAGTACAAAACAAGAAAACAAAACAACAACAAGAACAACAAAAAACAAAAACAAACAGAAAACAATAACAACAGCAGCAACAAAAAAGAACATTATGTTATATATCGTCAACATGTACTTCCCGTGGTGAGTTATAACCATCGTGCTATGTTATTTTAGTTCAGTGAGATTGATGGCATTGTTTGAAAGTGAGAGATGCAGGGTTGCCAACATCGGTAAATTTGATCTTTTCCAATTTTAAAAAAAGATAACAGGTCTGAAGGGGGCGAATGACTCCTCCAGAGGAGGAGAATCCGACGACGGGCGATTAATGAGGCAAAAGAGAGAACATTTACTTGTTTAGCATTCATTTTAACTCCTTCTTCAGGGATTCCAAAAATAGCAATCTGAGGTGATAGGACTAATGTTAGCTGTAGTACCTCTGACATCAAATTAAAGAAACATATGAGCCAAGTCTGCTGGTGCCTGAGAGCACCTATCATAAATGTCAGAAAGGTTTGTGTAGATCCTTGATAATCTGGTCTTGCTATAATGGATCTTATGAAGAACTTCAAACTGAATGAGGGTAAGCCTTGCACAGGAGGAGGATGAATTTATTGCGTGCAGTGCATCGTCCCACCACTCATCAGTCAAGGCAATGCCCAGTTCAGTCTCCCAACTAGCCTTGATCTTATGCAGGGCTGAAGGTGGGGTTGTTGCTGATAAATGTTATAAATAAAAGAAATATGTCCCTTTGATAAGTCACCAACTGGAAGAAGATGGTCGACACCCGAGGCCGGTGGATCCTGTGGAAATACTGAGAAGTTGGATTTGATAAAGTTACGAATTTGAGAGTACCTAAACCAGTCAGATTGCTGAAGGTTGAATGTGGAGCATAACTGTGAAAAGCTAGCAAAGACTCCATTAACATATAGGTCACCTAGACAGGACAGGCCTTGTCTGCTCCGGAAGGCAAACACTGAATCGATCCTGGCCAATTGAAATAGCTGATTGTTACAAATAGGTGTGGCTAATGGTAAGGAGGTCCAGCCAAATTGATGTCTCACCTGCTGCCAGATTTTCAGACTGTTAATAACTATGGGGTTGGTAGACTGCAGTCTAGGTTTAAGTGGAAGGCTACATATCAAAACTTTTAAGGATGAAGAGTGACAGGAGCTAGCTTCTAGATGAACCCAATCACTATCCGTGTCTGAGATCCAGAGTGCAACTTTGTGCAAGTTAGCTGCCCAGTAGTGGAACTGAAAACTGGGTAAACCCAGTCCTCCCTGTGATCTTCTCCTCTGGAGAAGAGATTTGCAGATTCTTCCGATTTTTACCTCTCCATATGAAATTTAAAATCATTGAATCCAATTGAGAAAAAAAACATTTAGATAACAAAATGGGTACATTGAAACAGGTATAAGTATTTTGGAAGCACATTAATTTTAATGGATTGCATTCCACCTATAAAAGAGATAGGTAGGCTGCTCCATCTTTGTAGATCTGACTTTACTTTGATTGAAAAGGATGTAAAAATGTTCTCTAGAAGAGAGTGGATGGAGCTAGTGATAAAAATTTCAAAGTATTTAAACCTAGTAGTGGATAATTTGAATGGTATACTCGACTGGTATTTCGCAGGCTAAAAGTAATGAGTTTTTAATGATTTGTTCCTGCTGTGTCTTGGCTGTAGAAGGAGCCTGTGAGGTACATCTGGCACTATCAGTACCTGAGCTGGCCGGACCATGGGGTGCCCAACGAGCCTGGTGGTGTGCTCTGGTTCCTGGAGGAAGTCAACCGCACACAGAGCACCATTCCAGACACTGGACCCATCATCGTCCACTGCAGGTACGACCTGAGGCGACGGACACTGTTTCACATTAGGATGCTTAGAGAAGCCTGAGGCTGGGCTATAAGTTAATTACTGGTTTTTGAGGTGGACAAAATAAGCAAGCTGATGTGCCAACACTGTTCTGAAGCTGATATCAACAACAACAGTTATTAAAACCCCAGCTTGTGTACACACAATGGCTGCCTTAGCTTCCTTATTAAACAAACCTGAAGGCTGTGTTACTGTGATACTCAAGACGTACAAAACAGACGCAGAAGAAACCGTCAGTCTCTTTTCAGAGGCAGTTCCAGGCCTTCTGCAGCTTTCTCTGGGACCAACTGTGAACTTGTTTCTTCTTTCATCGCACCAAGGAAATAAAATGAGACCTTTGTGTAGTTACACAGTGCTTTCATTTAGCACTAGAATATCTTTTAAAGCATGCTTTAGGCGTAGCTCTGTAGAGGTTTCAAGAGTATTTATAATATCTACAGCAGCAAATTTGTGTCAGACATAAATGAAACAGGAAAACAAAATGAAAACTACTCCAACCCTAAGACCCAAATAAAACACAGAGGTGATCCTCACCTCTAATCAAAGCTGTAGGACCTGCGTGTCGTGTACTCCACTCTCACCCTCACCCTCACCCCTCTCCCAATATCTTAGAGTAAACTGAGAGAAAAGTTTCATTTACACACAGTCTGATTCTCAAGCCAGAGTGCAATAGCCCACCTCTGGTTGTTCCTCTTGCAGAACATCTGACCTTTACCTGTGGTGGTGTGTTGAACATTAGTTAGACAACGGGAAGGATGGAGAAAGACAGAGAACAGCAGTTAAGGCTGGCTTTGAAACAGGCCAATCACAAGTTAGTAAGTGAGTAACTTTATATATATGGCACCTTTCAGGAGCAAGGAGTCACAAAGTACTTCACAGAGGCAAGAAGCATTAAATACAGATGGAGACATAAAACACAGATGAAATGATAAAACTTATACCAAGACATAAAACACGGACAAGCTGCTGTTTTTATTTAATTCTGTCCTTCGTCGTGTTGACTCAACTTCACAGGAGATGGTAAAACTGTGGACACCTAATAACCTTGCTCACCAAACATGGTGTCAATTGGACACTTGAGAGCGACATAATTAAGGCTCAAAGCTTTACCTCCATATTAGCAACGGGTCTGTTTTCCCTCTTATCACATTAATTCCCCCAACAATTAATTAACTGATAGATAAACTTATTTAGCCAAGGAACTATGCCTTGGGTTCAATTTGTAATTTACAACTGATAACACAGTGACTGAGTGATATAACAACATTTTATATGTGACACAGCAGAAAATTCATGGCTCTTTATTACTGTTTTCAAGCTATAATATAATTCACTGCCTTCATAGACCGCTACATGTTCTTTAACATGTTCATTAAGAAATACTTGGTGGAAGAGAGGGAGGTACATTTCTGAATTTTGAATTGATTTTTTTTATCAAGGGAGGAAACACGTCTACACTTTGCAAAGTTGGATACAGATTTTTTTTTTTTTCTGCCTGCAGTGGAAGATCTCATCATTCTCTACTTTTCAGTTAGATTTAACAATCAGGAAATGTTTGTTATTTTAGCCCAGAATCACAGATCATTATGGTGCCTGTGCTCTGCCAACCTTGAAGAATGTAGAAACAAGTTGAATTCCTTGATTAAAACAAAAAAGGAAAACACACACGCTTTCAAGTTTTGTTTTTCTTACACATTTCTGACATTATAAAGCCAGAGAATATCTGTGTTTTTTTTTCAACAACTTAATCTTAACCCTGTCTTTCCTAACTTTTTTTTACCTACAATGGCTTAATGCATTGCTGTGAATACAAACTAATAAATAAATAAAGCAATCTGATTAAAGTATTTTAATTACACACAGTTTGATTTTTCTCCTTGCTGTCCCTACAGCGCAGGCATCGGCAGGACAGGCACCATTATTGTCATCGACATCCTCATCGATATTATAAACCGACAAGGTACGAAACTGAGACATCAAAGTGACAGACTGGATTTTTTCTCTGACCGATCTTTGTGCTCTGTTTGTGCTAATTTCTGGATGTGTGCGTGTACGTGTGTGCTCCAGGTCTAGACTGTGACATTGACATCCCAAAGACGATCCAGAGGGTCCGGCAGCAGAGGTCGGGCATGGTGCAGACAGAGGCCCAGTATAAGTTCATCTACATGGCTGTGCAGCAGTATATAGACACGGCCCAGAAGAGGCTGGAGGAGGAGCAGGTAGTCCTCTATGCTGTACATCAATTCCAGGGCAGCTTCAAAGGGGGGAATTAAAATGCATCACATACAGTAAGAGTTTCTAGCACGATAACGAAGGCTTTAAAATATTTATGTGAGACATGTGTTTGACCTCAGAGTCTGAAGGCCAGTGCCGTGTGTTATGTTATGACAGATAGTGCAGTGAGGCAAACAACAGTTTTGGCAACTAAATGAGTTTCCAAAGTGCTGCTGGGCTGAATGTGGACACCATCTGGGACTGTTTAAACTTTAATTCAGGTCTTAGACACGGGACAGTTTGTGAGAGTTATGTCCTGAAACTGAATCTGACAGATTTGTGTTGACACTTTGCAGAGGAACAAGATGAAGGAGAGGGAATATTCCAATATCAAATATCCCCAAATGACCAACTCACGGTCCAAAGCCAGTGTGGCATCCTCACGCTCTTCTTCTGTGTAAGTATAACACAGCATGGTTAAAGTTATTATTTAACACGTTTATTTAACTATTTATGTGAAAATTTTGATTGATGCAACAGTGTGTTGAATAATCTTGTTGTCTCATTATGGCCAATGTTGCCTTTTAAACTGAAATGAATGAAAATTGTTATCTCTATATATACATACTGCTGGGAAGTAGTGAAAACATTTTGATATAATAAAGAATTGGTTTTCTGGTTCTGGTCTGGTTACGGTCTACACTTTAGCCAGTAAGATCATGAAACTGGTCTTAAATTGAATTTTATGAGACACTCAAAAGGCCTTAAAAAGTTTTTAAATTAACTTTGTGAACCTGCAGAATTCCTGCTACTGTCATTCACTTGTTTTGTGAGTGAATATCTGCTCCACGTTATTGCAGGATGACTAACGACGACTCGTCGGGTGTGTACGAGAACATAAACTTTAAAAGTCCTCAGACGTCTTTTAGCAGTAACACCAGGAGGTAAAACTGCCAAGAACCTCCGCATCTCTCTGTCTGCCTCTTTGTAAGTACTTCATCACTTTCATTTTTACACTGTTGTTTCATATCAACTCTGGGTTTGTGTATTTTCACCACAAGTGTGTGGTGGAGCATCATCCTGCCTTATGATTTTCTTGTAAAGTAGCACATTATTGAAGGTCAGTTGATTTGGTGGCGGAGGACAAGCAAATGATGTTGGTGCTTTCTGTTGGATCCCATTAAATAGCTTTTTTGGAGAATGTGAACTATAATTTAGCTCTTAATGGAAGGCTCATGTGAATGAATCAGGGAAACTGAATTTGTGGTGCTGTTGAAACTCCTCCACTGATACAAGACACTTGAGTCTTTTCCTGTGAGTCAAATTCATTTTCCTTATGTAAGTAGAAGAATAATGTTCTCCGATTTTCAAGGTTCAAATTATAGGCTGGCAAGAAGCAGTGAGGGGCTTCCTTAAAAGAAAATCTGAGCTCCACTCAAAGCAACAAAAGATTCAATTTGGGTTCAAATTATAATCAACCTCGATTCTCACACTCTCATTCTTTTCTCTCTCATGGTGATTAATAGAGCAGACAGGGAATCCAGAAGCGGTAAAGTGAGTCATAGGTTTGTTTCAGGGTCATCAAAAGAAGACAGCACATAACAGTGTTTTAATTAGTTGTGAATGTATTTGAAATGAATGTTCAATTAATTTTACACGCTGTTTTTTGTCTGCTGGGATTGTTTGGGATTGAAAACGAATCTAACCTGATGTTTTTCTTAGCAGCTCTCCAAGTATCACATTGAAAAATAGAGATTTATTTCTCGTGATTAAAACTTTGCAAATAAAAAATTAATTAATTTATTTGTAGAGCAAGTTGTCGGGCTGACTACACACCAGACGATTGTAGGCCAAGTTGTTACTTTTACTGCTCACAAACATGGCAGCTAACTGAGCCTAAGGAAATGTTCTAAGAAAGTCTTCTCAGCCAGGATTTCAACCATAATATATTTCCGTCACTAGTCCTTCAAATAGTTTTTTCTTCTGAAGTTACATTTGACTGTGCAGGTTTCTGTGACATCTTGTGTCCGCACTGTGGAATTGTTACGACAAACAGTGGGTGTGTGGTCTCGCGGTCTGGACGAATCATCTGGTGTGTGAGGATTATAATGTTCGAAATCAATTGAAATTGTCCATATCTGTGGACTCCCACATTTTTAAAATGGGTTAATATTTGAAAACCGTCCTGTGTGTAGCCACCCTATGATGGGATGTTACCTGCATGTGGTGGCTGCGGTGGTGAGCGTCTTCCCGTCATTTGACTATTTTTTCAGTTTGATGCAAATGTTCCTGAAATTTCAAACATTAATGGAAACACCCCAGTATTTGAAATAAGTCTTTCTTTATAGTGCAACACTGAAATAGCTCAGAGGAATTCAGCCACCATTTACAAAAAAAGTCCATTGATGGTTCCCAGAGAGGTGAAGTCAGGACGGTAAAATGTCCTGTTTGAACATAAAGAACTTGTAAACTGACCCAAATGATGTCCCACGGCCTCTCATCTGGGATATCATTTTGCTGAGATGGTTTATTACAGAAAATGAGCAAACACTCATACATTGTACCACTGTGTGATTTAGGGATGGAATTATAGTGAAAACAATTGAGTCTGTGGATCCCAGGGCCCCCCTCAGGGACCCTGGGATCCACAGAGTGCCTCAGAGTGTCTCTTAAAGTGTTAAGAGACACTCTACAATACTTAAAATACAAAAACAAACAAACAGAAGTGATTATATTAAAATGTTTGTAGCCAGGGTTTGTAGTTTTCTTTCTTTGTTTTTTCTTTTTATTGTAAAAGCGATTTTCTCCGAGCCCATACAAGGCTGATGTGTCTAACTTTGTCAGCATGTGCAGCATGTATGACCTAACAGAACTGCAAAAAAATCTTGAGGATACGTCTTACTTTGACGGAGTTACATTCAAGAACCTGTTTTCAATGACGGAAAGTAAATTCACTTGAGCAGTAATTTTTTTCGATCAATAGGCTGCGTTTACCTTTTCAGGTGTCGTAGTTATGATGGGTAGACAGGCGAATTAGTCCTCTAACACATCCTGAAGCTTGACATGTCAGAGTTTTTCATTAAAGAAGCAACTTAGGTTTAAGTGTCGGGAGTCACTGTCAGGATGAAAGCAACAGCTGTCATTTCATCCCTCTGCACATTAACAACGAGCATTTCTGTCACCCTGCTGGTACCGTGGTTACACTGTGTGCGTTACAGGATTGATTAAAACACACAATGTAAACAATGTGACTGTATGTACATGTAGATACTGCAGGAATAGGGCAGAGACCAGTGGATCACGGTGATCCAGTCACAGTGGACCAGGAGAACAGGCTGTCAGCGTGGGAGGGCGGCAGAGATCTGTTTTGGCCCAAGTCCCAAGGGAGTCAGTGTAGTAAAAAAAAGTTAATAAATCATATTTCACAACAATTCACATTTAGAGAAAAGAGCAGGAATTTAAAGAACAGCAGCGTGTTAATGAGCTGATCTACAAAGGCCTAAAAAAAAACTGAAATGAGCGTCATTGACTGTTCATTCTAAAAAAGAAATGAAATGAAAATTGATCTATTTTTAAATAAGATAAAGGGCACAACATGTTTGTAATCACATATTAACAAGGGCTTTGTCAGACATTTTTAATAAAAAGAGGACTAATATGAACAATTCCAGTTTCTACTGTCATGTTACTTTTAACCCAGCCCTCTGTTACTGATCGGGTCGAAAGTAACAAAGCGCAACTTCTCTTGAAAGTCAAATTACACCGATGTTGTTTCACATTTGTACCAAATAACACCTGGTATTGATAGAGCACACATTTGAGACAGTGATCACAACAAAAATTAGTTTCTCTCTGTAACATTATCTTTTTAAATGACGTTTATCTGAAAAGTGTTACTTTCGACCCGGCTCTCCCCTACATGTTTTGGAATTTCTGGATTAGTAGTTTGGCAGGTGGAGTTTTTAAATCCAAACTCACATACAAACTCTTCATACATACATGCTCTGTCTCTCCCAACCCCACATCACTTTGAAGGTCTCATAGCTTAGATTCATCAGATTCTACTGTGACACCAACCATCTCCACTTGTCTTTGCGTTTGTGCTTCAGGTTCAACTGAGGTGTCTCTTCGTCAGCACCTGAAAATCCCTCAGTGGGGAGGAGGAGAGGGTGTGTGGTTGCTCTGACTACACCCCACACCAGTGCTCCCTGTCTGGGCTGAAGGTGGCGAGCTGACTCCTCTCCCGCTGCTGTCCCGCTGGCCCTCTCTGTCTGGAGTAAAAGCTCACCCTTCACAGAGAGGAGGACTCTACAGCATAGCCTGTCCTCAGGGCCTCTGTCCTCCCCTGTCTCTCTCTCTCTCTCCCTCCTCTCTTCTCTCCAGCCTCCAAAGCTTCTCCCTTATTTAAACCAACAAGAGTGCCTTGCCACAGGTTGTGTCTGTCATCTATCCGACCCTGAACCTGCCGTTGAATCTGCACTGTTACTGTTTTTCCAAATCCTGGAAATCCACATTGACATAAGCAACAAGGAGTTTTTCTGCGGGATGAAGGGTGATGAACATGGAGTTGCACCCTGGCCTGAAATGAACAGAGCCGTACGGGACCCAAGGAGAGGTCAAAGCTAAGCAGTTTGTCCGCTCGTTGCTAGAGATCGCTCTGTTCACTCTCTCTCTCTCTCTCTCTTTCTCTATCTGTCTCTCTCTCTCTCTCTTCCTGTCTTTGCTGGCTGTCATTTGAACTCAAACCTAAGACTGTTATTACTGCGTTCTGTCTTTCCAGCTGTGGTGGTTCTTAATGTGGCCGCTGAGTGACAGCAGGCACGGTTACGTAATTTACTACAGGCACAGGAAGGGCGAACGAGGCCGATAAATAATTGTCATTTCAATTTTTATTCTTTTTTCTCTGAGGATTTGACTGAGCGTTGCTGTGACATAGTTGTATACACAGTCACCTGAGCTGCTCCGTTCTTGTTCTTTAACAGAACTGGAGACCACTTTGCTTGTTTCTTCTGCTTACAGGGACAAACACATCAGTCCTGTCTGTCATCTGTCATATGAACATGGTCTCCACTTTTTTTTTTTTTTAATTTCTCCTTTTAATCAGCTTCTTGTCATTTTTTTCCTTGGTGTTCCTGATGAAGCTATTGGTATCATGGTTGTGTAACATATGAGATGTTTATTTTTTAAATGTATCTATATTTATAAAATAGCATAAAGTTGGAAAAGATAATGTTTAAGCACAATAGTCTGAGCAACATGCCCCCAGCACTAGTTTTTATTTAAGTCGTCATTGTATTTAGAAAGTCCATATTTGACAGGAAACCAGGTTGAGAGGATTCCTTCATTCGTCTGGCCGGCCTCGTTAATCAGCAGGTCTGATGCGGTTCAACATCTGTCAGAAGAGATCGTCACAAGGAGTCAAGGCAAAGAGGCCGATTACAGTGGGCCAGATGGCCATCTGCCAGAGATTGAAGAATAGATTTGTCTCCAAAAAGTAATTTAGAAGATGGCCATAATCCAGGCTTGATGATAGCAGGGCGAGTAAAGCCAACGTCATTGATGTGATAAGGAAGACGGTGGTGCTGTGGAGCACTGAGCCCTCTGCGCCGTCTGGCAGATTGTTCACTATTTTTAGCCTCCAGGATCAGCACCAAAATATCCCCGTGAAATACAAGCGCAGATACGTCGGAGAAATCTGACCCAGCTTGTTTAAAATGTTAACGAGCTCTTAGGGAAGAAAACAATGTAGTCACCTCTGCAGCAGGACGTTGTAATGATAAAAGCCTGAGTGAGCGACAGTCGTTGGTTGGTGCTTGTGCTCTCACCATTCCCCCGTCTCCACCAATGAACCAGGTCAAGGACACTGGCAGGCTGGACTCACCCTGTTGTCTTCAGTCATAAATCAGCCACTGTCGGCAGCTGCAGCTCATGACTCTTAAGAGACATGATTTAAAATCTGGCCAAATCTAATCAGCACTGACAAAAAGTGTAATTCGATAGAGTTGACCTTGTGAAATAAAGTGAGAGTGTGGCCTGCGGTCGCCATATCATCCCGTCATCCTGGGAGTTGAAGGCTCAGATGAAGTCACCCAGAGAATATATCGTGATTTTAGCCACTTGAAAATTTTCTTGTTTTAAGTTATCGCCACTTATTTTCATTGATTCTTTTTGTGGATAAAAGCTACATTTTATAAAATAAAGGTCAGCGAGACTTGTCGCGCTGCACCACTCAATATACTTAAGTTGAATTTAGCATCCTGGGACATTTGGATCCCTCTAATTATTTTTCTTTAGTTTTTTTCCTTTTGTCCTTTTCCTGTCTGAACTGTGATTCTCTGTCAGTGATGATGAATGAGAAAAGACTTGTGTGGTGTTGTTTCTGTGTTTCTGACTCTTTTTGTATTTCACTTTGCATCTCTTGGTCAAACTGTTTGTGATACGGTGAAACATCGATACTTGAAAGTGTGAAACTGCTGAATCTTTGGCCTCAGGCTGTCTGGATGTCCATTGGCTGTGGAAATATTTTTGGTAGTGCACTAGATTTATGCCATCAGTGTTTTATTTTGGTTTTGGTTTTGTTTTGTTTCTCTTTTTTTTTCAAATTGTATATTTCTAATTGACTGTTTCATCCATTCTTTCATTTTGTATTGTGTCTCAATTATTAATATTAACATTATTATTATTATTATTATTATTATTGCTGTTGTTGTCGGTGTAATTTCACTATTGATAAGTAAATTCAGGCCCCGAGTTGCACATGGCAGTGTGCAGTAGTAACACGGTATTTTCTTTCTGCTTGTCCTCTTACATTTACTTGAAAATGATGTTGATATATTTT
>OMNW01011498.1:0-14222 GCA_900303245.1 Selene dorsalis | reverse complement strand
ATTAGAAAAAAAAAAAAGAATATTTAAGTTGAGTCACATCCCAGTGTACAGAGGCCCATGGATGTTCACCCACTCATGTTCTGCAGCAACAGTGTGGGGGTTTTTGTTTTGATGGACATGGTATTCTTAAGAGAACTCACAAAAAAGAGTTAGTCATGACTACACTTAAATCATAACTCAGGCTCCAAATGAGAAAATCAGGCAAAAAAAAAAAAAAAAAAATCCAAGAGCTTGAATTCCACTGTAAATTATAGAAATGGTTCACCTCTGTTCCTAAAGAAAAGAGTCTGTGTTGATATATTTTGACCTGGGGATGACTCAGTGTCCTGGGCATGACCATGCAGTCAAACACATAGAGTCATCATAGCAAATGATTAAACGATTTTGCCACTGAGCACATTAATTATTATCAGGCTGCTGTAAATAGAGTCAGCGCGGGCAAACCCAACAGTCCTGAGGGTTTAAATTGTGCTGTTTAAATCTCTCCTACTCTTTGGAAATGTTAATGTTAACTAGAAAGATGCAAGTCTATAATCTCAATGTGTTTATATTCATGCAACATGTCAAAAATGCTAGTAGAGCTACAGGTAGTAGCCCTGTAGTTCTCTGCAGGGATACACAGGAAGCTTTGTTGGTGTGACTTTATGGGCATGTGTGTTCATACAAAAAAATCTAACAGACCAGGTCACAGAGTCACATTGCGTCGCCTGGACCAGGTTTAGAGAAGACAAAGGATCAAATGGCTGCTCCCTTCTTCTGAGTTTGGTTTGCTTGTCTCATATGTTTTAGGATGATGAGAATATTACATGGCAACAAGCTGTCTGCTGGTGTTGTGGTTCAGGTATTAAAGAGCGTTAATGTGAGGATGTGAGGACTGTGTGTGTTTGTGTGCCGGGGATGACGGATGGTCAGAGCACAGGTGTTCTGTCTCTGTGCCCTCAGGCCTGGCCCTGTCCCAGTCCTCTCATCCACACAAAGTCGCTGCTTGTTCTCTGTTTAATCGCTCCATCTACCCTTGAAATTCCTGCATTGCCAACAACCCTCTTTCTCTCCGTCTCCTCTGAATTCAAACATACTCTAGGGGGATGAGGACAGATTTTTCTGTACTATTTCACTTGTCTTATCAGGTTAAATCCCTCCCCCCACACACACCAGATGACTCAATTTCCTTGTTGCTCAAATAGATATTCAGTGACTGGGTGTGGTCATTTGCTGAAACCTCCTTAGCAAACATGCGTCCAGAGAAAATTTAGCTCAAACAGTTATTACTCCCTCCTTACTGACCACTACGTCAGAAAATACTTGCGTCCAGTGACTGTGCAGTTGACTAAAAAAAAAGCCAAGGAAGTTTTGTGCACAATAAGATGGTTGCTCCTTGTTTTCAAGTGAAGCTGCTGAAAACTACCTGGTAAATGTTAACAATTATATGCCAGTTCGTGTTTTACTTTACTTTTTCACTGCACGTGAGAACTTGGGGATTGTTTTGTTCAAACTCAGTCATTTGTGTTTGAATAGACAGGAGAAAAACACAGTCAGGAGGGGCCAACTTTGCCTTTGGTTCTATGTCGTTATGACTATTAGTATATTCATAGTACTGGCTTTGACCTATAGCACTTTTGTTCATTCACACCCACACGGTTCATATAAGGTCAGTATGTACTATGTATATATATGTTTCGCATTATAGATCAAAGAGATCACCCTCAAGGTCTTTACAATGGGAAAGAGTTTTCCAAAGCCTCTGGCTATATTTCTTCACACAGGCTAAACAACAACTAAAACTTTGAGACATTGCAAAGCTCTTGGTCCAAATTCCCACTGGTTATTTACAAATGCAAAAATGTACAGTGTACATCATAATCTGAGCCCCTGGCAAACTTTAACATATACATGTTGCTCAGTTTTTCTGATACTGAAGGTCCAGATGTGAGGATATGAAGAGAATCTTGTTTTGGGCTCATTTCCTAAAGTGAGATTATGTAAATGTGAAGGAAGGAACATCTCATCCTTCTTTTTACAAATGAAAAAAAAGTTTAATCAATAATCAACTAAAACAGCCTGCTCAAATCAATATACTGAGGTTTTGCTGCTACAGCAAAACCTCAGTATGGTCTGGTTTGAGCAGTAGCTCGTGTACTGTGGCCACTGTGAATAAAGTGAATAGCATAGTAACATACAGTCTCAAGGCTGTTTCAATTTGACTTTTTCAATCTGAGATGTAACAAAACATTTTTCAAAAACTGTCCAGTGTCAGCCCATTCACATTAACTCAGACTAACTTGTTGTTGAACCTAGAATAGCTTCAAAGATGAGCCTGGGGGGAGGCGTCTCTCTTTCCCTACAGTTCAACTTGGCAATGGTCCCCACAAACTTTATGGTCCCATGTTGCTATCAGCGCCACGTGTTTTTCTCCTCTCCTGTCCTACTGACCCATTAGTATACGAATCACAAATTGTGGGTCTTGAGACCTTGTTTGTCAGTCCAGTTTTTTCAAAGTTTTTTTTTTCTTATTTGAAGTCATATGAAATACTAGCTGTCCTTTCTTTGTGCCTTTGTCTCCCTGTGGCTCAGCTTTGTGTATCTTCAGCTCAACCGTCGTCCACAATGCTGCTTTTCCTGTTCTCAGATTGTGAGAGCAGGTAGAGCTGGGAGGGGGGTTGCTGGGGGTTAGTGGGGTGGGTTGGCCTGTTTAACTGAATGTGCAGTGCTGGCTGAGGCAAAAACAGACTGGAGCGTGTAGAGCTAGCACATGTGTAAATACAGCAGACAGAGCATGAAACTGTACACACAAGTGAAATGTGACCACTGACTGGTGCAGCTGTTTGGGAGGTTCTGTTAAACACCCACTGGGATGGATGGATGTTTCTTTTGAAATTAAATTCACAACATAAGGTAAATTATTACAGAAGAATCCATCATTCTGGGATTGTATTATTCATGTTCTTTGTTATAAGCTGGTGTTTGATCCAAGAAGAACTCAACTCACAGTGGTGGAGTTATTAAAAAGATTTGTGTTATATTCACAGTTCTCCCTTTAAAAGACAAAGCTAAAATAAAAACAACAGCTGTAGTGAAAGAGTCTAGAAATAAAACAACAGTCAATAACAAACTGGTGTAAAAGAGCGCAACGGCTCCAGGCAGAATGTAGATCAAAGGTTTAGTTTACCTGTTAACTGAAGATGTCAGATGATCCCTCTTTATCTCTCTGGGTCGAGTGCAGCTCACTCCCTTTGCAATCAAAAAATCATTTTTCTGGAGTTGACGTCAGCTGAGCTCTGAGATCCCAACAGGGAGGTTTTTTTTTTTTTTTTGTGCCAGTACCGGTGCTGTCTGAGGTCCTCCTCTGTGCTGGTCTGTATGAGCTGCTGGAGCCACACGTAAGGCAGTTTAGGTGTGTGTGTGTGGGTGGTGTGCTGTGCTGAGAGGCTGGGTGATAGCTGGCTGTGTCAATGTCAGGCCTAGATCCTCCTTCCTCAACGTCTGTTGGCCGGTATCACCTGCCCTGCTCTGTGAGCTCCCTTTTTAACTCTTTATGCAAATGGCGTCTGGGCCTTGAGGTGGTGTCTGAGGGAGGGGAGGGGTGGGGAGGACACTTTAAGACTTCAAGGGGAGGAATACACATTCTTACCTGCTCACCACCCCTCCTTGTCTCCTTCTGTGTTGATATCTTTCTTTCTTTCTTTCTTTTTTTTTTCTTACACCGTCTCCCCATCCTCACAGAAAACTCACATGATGCAAATGCCCCCCTCCCCCCTTTCCTCCAGGCTCATCTACACACACATGCATTGTAATCCTTCATCTGTCTACTCAACATGTCACACCTGGGCTCTGCATGCTGCATCTTTTTTACCCCCCTTTTTATCCAGAATAACTAAATGCAAAATGACTGAAAGTTGATGCAGGGAAACACATGAGACACACAAGCTACATGACTTTCTCATCAGCTAGTATGTTTTAGCTCCTCAGTACATACAGGATTCATTTCCATTCAGTCAGTGATAAGGAAACAGGTGGTGATACAGGGATATCTTCCCACTGGAGAACTATATGTGTGAGAAGCTTCTTCCTGTGTTGGCAGTGAGCATTACACATCAGCGTTCATCAGGCTTCCCCCACAGTGTTGTGACTTCTCAGTGCATGCATGTGTATTTTGAAAACCCCAAGCAAGGAGTCTTCTTAAGTGTGTATCCATTCAATATTTCTTTCAGGTAATAAACACAAAAATAATAAATGTACATCCACCATGAAGAAGCCCCTGTTCATTAAGATAACTTGAAACATGTTTGTTGTGAGTTTTTTTTATTTGATTACTCATTTTATTTTATGGTAATGACTCACAGCTCTGGGCTATTAGCAATAGCTTGTCTCCGCAGTAACAGCTGCCTAACTGACTTGGTTATTTAGTAACCCGAACACAAATACTCCCGTATCATATCAGCAAAGTCATTTATTGGGCGTTGAGTTGTGAGCGCTTTGAGGAAGGAGATGGTATGCAATCAAAAGCCTTTTTATTCCCTTGCCTGGAATCAACAAAACTTGGCCTGATAATAAACATGTCAAAGATTTAGTGGACAGCAGAGGGAAAGTAATGAGCTGCGGGAAGCTGTCCTGCAGAAAAGAGGGGAGGGGGAAGCCGCTGCTGAGGCTGGGGAGGAGTCCACGTGAGCAGGGAAGCTATGTGCGTGTGCAAGCCAGCTATAAAATGACACAATGTTGACTGTCTGCACGTTCAACCCGACATTTACTCAAACAGCAGAGAGAACAAAGATATTTTCAATCTCTGCTGCCAAACCCCACTCCCACCCCCGAAGGTCAAAACCTGTGCTCGTGCATATTTTCGTTATGAAACATGCAGTGTTACCTGTGTTTTTAAAGCAGCTGGTCACCATGGACAGCAAGGAAGTGCGCTTTGTTTTATATACTCCAGAAGACAGTATGGGCCGGTCAGCATTGTCCACCTGTCACATGATGTTTTTGGATTGATCATGTCTTCAGTAACTGATCAGTCAATAACCTAAAGTGATCAGGGCAGATTTTGACTCTAAGCAACTACATTTTCTTTGAATTGCCCTGTGTCGGTGCTGATTATTGTTGCTGGCAGGCATAGCTGGATTTTTAGCCATACATGGAACATCTTAAAATTGTTGGGTGAGTTGCCATGGGGTTTTGTCCAGACCTTCATGATAGACAGAAGATTAATGCTAATGACTCATCTTCATCTAGCTCCTCCAGCAGGCCAGGGGTTTTACCTATTCCCTAAAATTTGTCAACATCTATATGACATTGATTGGCACTTTGTCCGCAGACTATGAATCCTTATGGTTTGGGGAATCCCCAGACAACCAGTGCCTTGGATTATGACCAAACACCTGCAAAATTACTGTCACTCCCATCACCCTCAGCTGTACTTTATTTTTAATGTTAATTAGCAAATATGAGCATCCTAACATCCTGAACTGAAATGGTAAACATTAAACCTGCTTAGCTGCAGCATGATACAGCAACACTGTCGTTATGAGCATTTTGGCCAGCGAACATCAGCAGTTAGCTAAAGCACCACTGTGCATAAGTGGAGCCTTGCAGAGATGCTTGTTTCAGTAGTGTTAATCATGGTCTGAATCCAGCCTGCAGGAATGAAAACACAAAGTCTTGTAATGTTTTAAATTTGTGCTGCTCTATGTGATGCAGTGTGCCATTCTGTCATTCAAGGTGAACTCTTCAGAGGATGAACCTATAACCTTTCCTCTAGAGCTACTACAACTTCTAATCTTTGAATATAATTGTTTTTCACAAGCATTGGCCGAGGATAAACTTCAGACTTTAGACTATGTTTCAGGAATGTTTGCCTTTATTTGTTAATGTACAGTAGAAAATTTGAGGGGTGATGTAAGGCCAGAGGGGGAGAGGTGAATGACATGATGCAAAGGGCCCCAGCCAGACACACTGCTGTTACATGGCAGGGGTCTTTGACCACTAGGTCTCCATGATTCGTAGGAACTTGACATCTTCTGGGGAAAAATATCAAAAAATCATCACAATGTCATGTATTCAATCCAACACAGCTGGATTATTTATTGAACAGGACCTCCAGGCACAGACTCAGGGGCTTGAAAAGACACAATACAACCACAAAGAGACACAAAATGGCCACAGTGATGCAAAATGACTATAAAGAGACACAAAATGATCACAGAGAGACAAAAATTGACCGTAAAGAGACACAAAGCACCACAAGGAGACACACAATGGCTAAAAAGAGACACGAAACAACTGGAAAGAGACACTGAATGACCACAAATGACCACTAAGAGATAAAAAATGAAAGTTTAAATGCACTTTAAGTATTAAATTTTGAAAACGTATTATTTGTAATTTGCAATAGAAATAATGTTTGTATCCGCACTGGTTTACAAAGAGAGTTTTAGATTTACATACTGAATTTGTGACATGATACCTCATGGTACCAATACCCAGCGTTAATGCGTGAAGCGCTAAAGTTAGCTGTAATGCTTCATGTGTTAGTTGATACTGAAGCTTTTGGAGAAGTCATGAGGAAATCAGACACCTCAAGGTGTTTTTTTTTCCTCTTTTCAGCGCCCATCTGCTTCTCTACAGCTCAGCAAACCAGCAGCAGACACGTGTCAATTCAAGAGAAAACCCCCGGCAGTGGTCTTCTGATTGCTGTCAGCGAATGAGATGCTGGAGCTGAGAAAAGGTCACCACTCAACTTTAATAAAAAGCACCAATCCAATAAATGCTATGGCTGAGGTGCAGAGGACTTCGAGGCATGTTAGCAGAACAAACAGAAAGAGTTAAGTTAAAGGGTAAAGGTGTGAAGGGTTTGTGGTGAGATGGCGCTTATTTAACTGAAGACAGCGGCGGCGGCCACACAGCCAACAGGGAGAAACAGCATCCGAATTCACTCACTGAATTTGCACATTACACACAACCATGTTTACAGGATTGGAAGGCAGCATGGCTTCCCCGTCTCCACAAACACATACACCCAGTATGTAAAGGCTCCAAGAAGTGCAGGAAGTATACATATATATATATATATATATCGTTTGTTCAAGTGAGGATTTTACTTTCTTAGATTTTACTCAGGCTACCTCTACTAACCAAATGCTCTCGTATCTGCAGCAGGGCCGGCTCAGAGACACATCTCAGGAAGAGGTCGAGGTACGCCGTGGTAGACCTCCTCCAGGGTCAGCTTGTGAAGGGTTGGTGCTAGAACAGACACGAGGAAGCCGTTTTAGATGTAGATGTAAAGAATCATCTTGCAGCAAAGCAACAGTGCCAACCACTGCTGTCAGTGACTGTGTCGCCAAACTAGAAGACAACTAATACATTAAAAATAATATACAAATACAAATATTTAACCTCATGTGTGAGTGCATGTATGTTTTTGGCACTGTGTACTTGTTTAGTCGGGGCTCCTACCCTGGGCTGCAGTCTACTGCAGGAAATTCTGCACAAAGGTTGCTGTTGCTGAATCTGTCTCTGTTTGATACAATGCCAATGAAGAGTACAGGTGAGGCTGTAAAGGAGATTTTGCTCCACTCACCTATTTCTTGGATTTCATGGTCACATGTAGCGTTCAAAGGGACGACTTCAAAACAAAGAAGGTAAACACAAGAAATATTGATTTACAACTTGTGGACAACTATTTTACAGTTTACTGTTAGGCTCTTTATTTCATCGACTTATCTTTATGGCCCACAACAGCAAAACAGTCACGTTTGGCTTTAAACAATCTTTGGCCCTCCAGGAATTTCCTTAGCGGTCTCTGTGTTTTCTTGCCAAGTCATTCATCAAGGAACTAGGAAGTGTGTCCTCATATTATTGATAATACTCCTTATTTACGTCATATCATCATCATCATTAATAGATTAAAGTTTACTGTGTGCATGACTTCAGCAAGAAAAAAGAGAAGTTGTTATAAACAGCTGCCGATCCTAATGTTGGACTAAGGTCAAGCTGTGTTTCTGTGTGGTGGGAGATTATCATTTTCCAACCCACTGACCTTCACTGTCAACATGTGGCTTTTATGGTTGTGTTTATTCTACTTGATTTTCTCGGACAACGATGATACACTGTATAAAACACATGTTGTCGTGCACTTCCTACCACACACACAATTTTTCCACAATGAATGAAAGGGGCTGGCTGCAGCTTGTCATTTCCCAACAAAGGTTTTTTTTTTTTTTTTTTTAATCAGAGGTGTTTCCCTTTTCTCTTTTTTATCCCTCTTAGTCTGCGATGATGAAAGGTTTTCTGTAACATCCATTTATTGGTCACCTACTCTATCACTGGGCTTACAAATACACTACCAGTCACATCCACCCCTGCAGCGTTTTGAATGAGATTTTACATGCATGTGTTTGGACCAAGGGAGGAAACAGGAGTAGGGGAGACCAGGGGTGGTTGTAACAGAGGGATGGTTGTAACAGCATCACTTTCACCATTAAGGGATAACAATAGAGTTATGCGATGAATATCATGTGTACCCACTCCCTCCCTGACCTGGCATGTGAATTTGCATGGCTGTATGAAGAAGTGTGTAGGCATTGTAGCCAAAGAGCATTTTTTGATAAGAGAAACTGGACCGAGTCTATATTTTCATTAGTACTGATACCGTTTGAAGTTTGAAGTAGGTAACTTGTATAAGATTGAAGAGCAGGTTCTTAGGTAAAATGTGAGTCATTACATCAATGTTCATTTCAAGTCAAGTCAAGTTTCAAGTGTCAAAATGCAGTTGTAGTGAATAGTCAGTCAAATCAACTTACTTGACTTAGCTAAATCAGACAGTCAATATAACAAAAAAACAAAAACAATTCAAAAACCTGAAATCTAACAAGGACTGTGAATTAGATCTCACAGGGATATAGGCTTTGTTAAGGTACTGACCTGGGGCCTGAGACGTACAGGCATCCTGAGGGCTTCAGGTTGAAGACGAAGAGGATTTCTTTAAGTATTCTTTAAGATAGTAGGCTTGCAGTGGCTGGACGCAGCATGGGTATACCAACAGTTTGTTCATATCATCACAGATACTGATACAAATGCAGGAAAAACAGCAAAACAATGTAACAGAAATTGAAGAAAGACTGAATAGACACAGAAAAAATAGTTTAAGTCTGAGCAGGTCTGTATATAATCTTTTACTCAGGTTTGTCCACATTCTTCACTCAAAACATTCTTATATTTTGCCAGAAGCATTTCAGCTTTTTCAATTGAAATATTCATTCAAAGTTTGAAGCTCACGACTGGTCCAGTGTTATTCTCATTCACGCTGTGACCCTAACGGTGTGTGTCGTTCATGTTATATATAGGCAAATGTGACTGGTTTGAAAATCAAAGACCGGCAGGCTGAAGTAAATAAGTGACAAGCAGGTCAATGTCTGTCCATACAGAGCTCAGGTGAGCACAGTGAACACACTTCAGGTGTGTTCAGGTGCGCTCTGACTGACTGTTCTTAGTTTATGTGTCTCCAGTCTCAGCGTCTTAATGCAGTACTGACAGAGTGAGATTTACTTATCTAATGTTAACTTACTGTAGACTGTGTAAAACTTTAGATGGACAACATCCTTGTTTACCTTTTATATTGATTTAATTTCCTGTCTTCTGATAAACCAGCGGGTAACTATCACATCATCCAATACTGATGCATCAGTGTGTAGCTTTGGTAGCATTTTACAGCTGTAGCTGAAGTGAAGCTCATGCTATAGCATCTTCCAGTGATTTCCAGTCTTGGAGTTGGGCCCATTCAAATTTGTATACAACCAAGCTCCGTGTGAAAATGCTCCTTTATTACTGTGACAATCACAATAGTGGTTGTCATGGAGTCAGTCACTGGGACAAAATATTATTCAAACTCGACCAGAGCCAAAGCTGTGATTTGAAGAAGAATCTAAATGATTAAAATTCCGACTCGGAGTTTGGAAATTCCGACTTCCGAGTACAACTGGAACGCACCATTAGACCGACAGAAGCAACAGACTTCCTAGGCTCTCCTTCTTTTAGGTGATAACCTTTTAGTAAAATTATACTATATAGAATAGTAAAAACATAAGGGAGTGGATTTTTTGGGTCTCAACAGTTTAAATCCACTAAAGCTACCCTGGTTACCATGTAACATCTTGGCATGGTAACTTCCAACTGAAAGCTTCTGCTTCACACCTGAGGATTTGTAGTAGGACCAGAGCCAGTTAAGAAATAAATAACTACAATGTAATAATAATAATAATAATAATGTGTAGAGTGTCTTTGGAAGCTGTTCATTTGATAAGTTACTCCAGAAGTATAAGCTAGTGATAAGCTGAAGTCATTAAACAATCGCCTTCAACCCAGAAGTCAAGTGGGCAGGGCTTTATAACTTAAAACTTAACAAACCCAGCTACCGTTTTACAACTACAGTAGCCTACTCGCAAGCCAAATAATTAAGAACAAGTGGCTAAATCCTTTCCCTTTTTTAAAAACTAACTTGGGGGATTTTTTTTACCTTTGTTTTTGGTCGGCGTAATGAGAGACAAAATAAAGATAAGGGCCGCAAATTGAACTGTACTTGAACCTGGTTTGCTATAATTCGAATGAAGGATAAATGGCTAAGCAGCTTAACCTCTGGGTTAATTCTTAATGCACTGAGTTTGATAAGCTTTTTATTTTAAACATTGTAATTCAATGTAAAATAACTATAATGTACTGTAGGCTACTGCAGTAATTCATTCAGGATTTGGAAGTATTAAGTAACATAATGTAGATATACTCATGGAACCTTAAAACTGTACTTTATTGTCGAGAGTAAATGTACTTAGTTACGTTCCACCATGATGAATAATGATCACCTTGCCAGTGATGAGTGGTGATGCAAATGATGTAGTAGTAGCATCGGTACCAGGGACAGCAGTATTATTAATAGTTGCAGACAGTGCGACAGTGCTAGTAGCAGAAGTAGTAGACCTATTAGTAGCATTAGTATTCTCTGCAGCAGCAGGTCTCTTGAACACCATTAGTGAAGAGGCTGTCGATGGCTTTTGTCTGTTTCTCTCTGTGTGTATATGTGTTTGTATAAACAAAGACACATTTAGATTCTTCTACAAGTCGTAGCTTTTCCTCTGGTCAAGGTTGAATAATATGTTAGATTGTCTCTATGATTCCTGGTCAGCAACATGAATGTAACAGTCACAGTGCTGACCAGGAACACTGAGTGTTCCTGAATGTGAATATTAAAGCAGCATTTTCCCAGGGAGCTTTAGTTATACTCATGCACCACAGAACCACTCTCTGAGGCATGACATTGCATGAGGGCAGGTGCTGAAACAAAAGTAGCTGAAATGCAAATATGTTAGCAGACAAACACTGAACCTGTTCAGTCCCGTTCCAATTTTCAAAACTCAAGCAGGCGTCATGAAAATATTTTCAACCAGTTTATTTGATTTATAGGCCTTGATTTGAGTTGCTATTAGTCTGTCATCAGGACATGTGTGTGTGTGTGTGTGTGTGTGTGTGTGTGTGTGTGTGTGTGTGTTTATAAAATCAGCAGGTTGCAGTCATTCATCAAGTGATGTGAAATGAAACTGCCTCGAAAGAGTAGATAGAAAATGTGTGTATGTTTACACCAGGCCACTGTGACCTTCACAGTCTGACATTTTATATTTCTGTCCAGGTTTCCAAAGCAACAATGTGTCAATGTCTCAGTATTTTCTAACCTCTCTTCAGCCCAAAGCCAATTGGTTCTTATTATAGATGTGAATAATTCCCTAAAAATGTAGTATTAAGGCAAATGTTACTCAAACACAAATAAATAGCACATGTACTGGGTTATATTTTCTTCTTATCTCTAACTTCTCCCAGGCACCGATATGTGGTTGTGTTAGGCTCACCTTAAACATACAGCATAGTAGAGACCTAAAGCCAGGCAGCGTGAAACTTTAACAGATAATAATAGTAATAATTCTCCTCCAGCTAACTTCTGTCCCATTTACAAACTTTTACCACTTCCTGCTAAATACATTGCAAATCTGAACAGTTTGAGATGCTGATGTTGATGCATGAAACAGAAAAGTTCCAGAAGACTCTTTGTGTGATGGACTGAGCTGCCCTGACTGGCAGTGTGTGGAGACAGTGCCCCCATGTGGTCAAAACACTTGTGAGACTGTGCTGGGATGCTTTTGTTCAGCATTGTCCAGCCTGCAGTGTTTCAAAATTCTATTGAGATAATTGGAGGTTTTACTGACCTGAAATATGCCTCTCAGGCTGAGCTTGAGCCTATGTGCTGCTCCAACAAGCTCAGTCCATCACATGGCTGTATTTGTGTGAAAGCTAGTCAGAGTTGGAGCCATGCTCTGGTGTTAGGGTCTCAGTAGAGGAGGTGGGATCTGTAAGAAGCCAGATGAGTAAGTTGTGTTGCCTGAGAGACTCGGAGCAGGGCAAAAAAATTTCTCTCACAAAAGAACCTGTTCTGCCAGAATCCTTCACCCCTGCTCTCTCTGTGGATGTGTCTTTAAAAAGTTAAATACAGTTGGTGCTCCAACCTCTAGAGGACTGACTCGTCTGTACAGACCGACTCATCTCACACACCATTTTCAAAGTAGTCCATTCAGATTTGGTGTCTTTTAGCTTCTTAATCAAATGATTTTGAAATAATGAGTTATTTGAAAAGTCAGAGGCTCATGCTGAGGAGGTATTTAACATAATGTGCTGTACAAAGTAAAACAGAGGTAAATTGCGATGCAGTGAACATCGTGCAGGCAGGCATGTGACCAGCATTTCTATTACACATCATAGAATAACTTGTATTCAGAAGAAAATTGAGGAATTGAGCAGAAATGCACCTACATATATGCATGTAATGTTCAGTAAATTACGGTACATTTTCAACTGTCATGATAAACAAAACAAAAACACTGACATCTGTAGAACAGGTTAGAACATTTGGGTGCTTGTCTTGCCTTGCAGCCCCCAAAATATGAGAATTGACAAAATAATCTGTAATTTACAGACTCCTTAGATTGAAAACAATGTGGTTTTTCAAGATGTTCCCTCGGTTGTCTGACAATGATGTCATTAGTTTTCAAATTTGCATAACACCACCCCTACCTGTGAGTACTGGTACCGGTACAATCAGAGCAATTTGGAGCCAATTTCTTTCTTTTCCTATCTTTTTCTATAAAACTAAAATTAGCCCACATGAAGGAGGCTGGCTGCCCAAAAAGGATCAACTGGGTCTTAAAACAATGTTCACATGTGCACATGAACATTGACTCAAGGTTTGCTATAATCAGTGCTTCATTCATACAGATATTTTTGATGTTGTTTTGACAATGAGTGACAAGGGACAAAACCCACAGCCTCAGAAATGCAGGGGAATCTAAACTAAAACTCTAAACTATAGACTATGCTTCTTTTTAAAGATGTTTTTAAATACATGACAAATTATCATCAGCTGCATAATACTGAACAAGTATGGAGAACATATGTAGAAATAATCAAATATGCTCACAATACAAAGCAGATATTGTTTTGCCTCCTGATGACAGGTACTATAGTGAGACAAGGTAACTATGCAGCCATGTTTCAAGGCTTTTGGATGAAAAATACCAAAGTCACACATTAAATCCTGTCCTTGAGAGCCCATTTATTTAAAACGTATTTAGGACATGTCATGCTTTAATACAAAAATATTCCAAATACTGTACACTGTTTCTCAACATGTGCAAAATGTAAAAAACAAAACAACATATCTACAAGTCCAGTTAACCAGTAAGAAAGTGGAGGATGACAGGAAGACAAAAATCATTTCCACATAGTCTAAATACTAATTTTGACAGAGGTTTAATCCAGAGTCCAAACTCTCTGAAGTGTTCTGATCAGAATTAATAAACCTCAATTAATCTGAAACACAAATACAACACACAGTAAACAAAAGATATTTACAATTTGTGCTGAGAGGAATAAAAAGAGAGAGAACTGGATTTTACATTAAAACTATAAAAACATGCATCAGGTTAGAACCACACAGTATTTTCAGTTAAGTAAGCTTGAAATGTAACATTAAAGTTACATACACTGTAAATTGCACATATTGTGCAGCAGAACTAAAAAGAAGTTTTCCAAGTAAACATGATGGAAACAGTTACAACCAGGAACATTCAGGTTGATTAGTGAGGTTAATTTGCTGGAATGTTTTTTTTTTCAAGGCTTCATAAAATAATGCAAGAAAA
>OMNW01011497.1:3311-17638 GCA_900303245.1 Selene dorsalis | reverse complement strand
ACATATATATACACACAAGCCAGGACTCCTATTTCTAAATGCAGCACATTTTGAAAGGTGACATGCTGAAACAGAACTCTGACCTGAACTATCCTGTCAACTCATGCAGCAGTAAATAGAAGAACTAAATACAGACAAAACAACAACATATCAGATGTTAGATAAATCTTTATCTCTACCTGATAAGGCAGACAGAACACGTAGACACGAAAGGCCTAAAAACAAATCTCCTAAACAGCAGAGCCGGAGCTGATTTACTCGTCGGTGAGGATTTAACTTTGGTAGTTAGTTTTCTGTTCCCACCCTTCTGCTGTAAAGTATCACAGGGGGCCCAGTAGCAGGTACAGGAGTGGCATGATAGACTACACTGGAAACCAAAGTGCCATCACCCTGAGAGGCGTGGGGAGGCCCATGCAGGACCCTGTGTTTGTTTTTAGTTTCCTTCTGCAGATAAGAGCAGCTGCAGTTTAAAGGGCTGGGCGCGTGAGTGTCTGCTGAGGATATCAGTGTACAAAGCAAACCAGACAACTCCCACCACACATCAGAAATTCTAAATACAGTTTACAATGTGTGTTTCTGTGCGGGTGTGGGTACGGGCAGCAGTGTGTATACACAGGAAGACACGAAAGTGTTATGACAAGAATCACCAGGCATGCAATGCATCCAGCACAAGCAGCTCATTTATAGGAGTCATGTAAACACATACATCCTCACACGACACATATTAAACTTTGTAAAGAACTTCTGAGCTCCGGCTCTGTTTGAATTAGCACAAGTCGGTCTTCAGCTTCAGGGTGTAGTAGCACAGCACACGAATCTATTTGAATGAATGTAAACTGTTTCTTGTCTGCCTACCAGCAACAGCTCGTGTGTTCCAAATGGGTGTGTGAGCAACTGTTTAAAGCAACTGTGTCAATACCCTTGGTAGTCCATTAAGCTTCAACTGTGAGACCAGTCAACAAATGTTCTCCTTAATGTGTGCTAGAGGCAAGATGTTTAATCTCACATATTTGTAGCACACCCTTAAAGCATAACATGTCTGCTTCTTTTTATTTTTTTTATTTTTTTGGCTGCTCCAAAAGAAGCATCCGGGACAGGGTACATTCTTCTACACTGGGCTGTTATCCTCTCCTTTCCTCCCCCCTTGTGAGATCCAGATAAGGTGTTGGTGAAGTAATGTTCAGAGGAAAGCACAATTCCCTTCAGCTTATCATTGCTCAATTGGCTCCAGCATGCTTCCAGAAATAGATGGGGCGAGGGGTTGGACCAAGGAGAGGGACTGAAAAGCCATTAACTGCTTTTTTGCTGAGGAGGGTGACATTACCATACGGCCTTGTCGACTGGCCGGGACCACAAGCTGAGCTGAGCGCCACCTGTTTTTATGACAGGCAAAGAGAGGTACTGGCAGGGAGCGGTGGGGGCCGAGGGCTGTATTTGGCACCATATTAGTATCAATAATGGCGCCGGCAGTGCTTCGCTCTCTCTCTTTCTCTCTCCCAGTTACATTACTTCATGCTCATCCCATTCCCTCTTCTTCTCACCCAGCCTGTGTGTTTCTCTTTCCTCCCCCCAGCAGCCTCCTCCTGCACATGTATACTTAGTATTATATGTTCATGGCATTCACATACTCTCCATCGCGCTTTCCCACTCCCTCGCTCTTGTTGTTATCTCCCTTAGTTCATCCGCTGCCCTTCGGTCAACCCTGGGGATGCAGGCAGAGATGGAAATTAACGAATATAGGATTTCATAAACAAAACTAAAATATTTTAGATTTCCAAAATAGAAAGGGATAATATGAGTACCATGTACCACATGTCTGCATGTTGCAAGTAAGGGCCAAATAGAGTGTATGGTTAAGTTGGTGGTTTCTTTTTAACAAAATATGTAGGCTACTATAACAATCCATTAAAAAAACAACAACACACAACTGGAGGACAAATAGTGGTGATAGTGATCCCTAGAGTTCACAGTGCACACTCCTTTTCCTTGACAAATACAGGACTTAGATGGGCACAACCTTATATGTGCTATTGATTTTCACCCTGCATAGAATAACACAACCTGGATAAAGAGAGAGCGGATGTCCGTGACTGCTCTCTGACTCTCCCACACTAGCTTGGATAGTCACTGTGCTGAGTTGTTATCTACAGATGCCCATCAATAAAACGACTGTGCTGGGCAGAACAGTTGCACGAAAGGAAATCATAATCCATCAAAGGTGTTCCCAGAATGCCCCGTTCCCCGCAAACATCCACCCCTGCGACGATCATATATGCACACGGGCACAGTGTCAAAAAGCAAGATAAACAAACACACTCCCACCAGACTGTGTAACACTCACAGTATCAGCAGCTGAGATAAACCCCCACATACACACACTCTGAACTTTACACAGCCCATCAAGCCCCAAGTGTATCAGGGGACACACAGACAGACAGGCGATGATGAGCCAGCCCCAGAGGGACCGTGATACGCCGGCAGGGTCAGGGTGATTTTAGTCAGTCAGCGCTGGCATGATACACTCCAACAACCTCTCATCAGGAGCAACAGCAGTAACAGCACAGAGGTCTCAACTTCAATACCGGTCATCAAAAAAAATGTGGTTTTGCTCTGATGCAGCAGAATGAGGTTTCTGCTGAAATTACACATTCTGTATGAAAAACAGCTCCAAATTACCTTCAGTGTATGTGACCCCAACGGTTATCTGCTCCCAAAAGCTGTCTCAACATCTTGGATTTATCCCGTGGCTCTAAAATATTACCTCTATTTATCATAATCATTGCTGTAAAAATGTGCAGACTAATGTATCAAGCAACCATGTAAACATCTGAATGTTAAAAATGCTGCCATTTATGTTGATATTTTGGAAAAAGGTCATCTGAAATAACAAAGTAAATGCTCCACTGTTATTTTTCACCTCCAGTAGGTTACAGTGGCCTCTTAGGATCTACTTTTTTTGCACCTCACTCTACCCTGCTTTAAATCTACAGCCTGTTATCCATTAACAGGCCATATCCTTGAGGACACTGGGTGAAATGTAACTGACCAGCTTGGCATTTGGCTACACACTCACTGAATATGTTTCGACATAGTTTTTCCAGCACCGCATGATGCGTTTTATTATTACAATTAATAATGGCTCTGCTTTGTGTTTTTCTGGCCTCGTATGGGTAGGGAGGTTGAGAGAAGAGAGGAACAGCACCCTGGAGCTGGTCAGGATTCAGTATTTCAGTATTTTGCAAACAAGCACTTAAAGCAACCTGAGAAGATGTTTTCTTAACCTGTCACCCACGCACTCCCATCAGCCGATGATGCAGAGTTACTAACCGTTTTTATATGCTTCACTGAAACTAATGGCACTTTGTAGGTAGGCTATCTGTTGTCATCAGATAGTGGTCGTCTATTAATGCTTTTTCCTACACCACCAGGTCTGTGGATGCGTTGTGTGGTTTAAGCCTCTGAATGTTTCTTTGCTTTTGTCATACGTGTAAGGCCAGGCTTTAGTTCAAGAGGTTATCAGGCTTGACACTATCGCACACCCAGTATCCATTATGTGTAATGACACTTAGCCCAAGGGCAACTGTTAAACAACACGGCCCGTGTGGTGCAAACGAATGCTGCTGAGAGCCTGCGATGACGCTTGTGTACTAATATATCTGTGCTACCGGCAAAGGATATAAAATGTGTTGCAGTATGTGATATATAATCTACTGTAGCATGAGTTCCTGATGTGATTCACTAATGTAACAAGCTTACCCTGCAATCTGTCAGCTGTAAGCAAGTCCTGTAAGACCAGCTCCACCACAAGAACCAAAGACAAACTGAACAAGAGTAATTATTTTCAAGCTTTTTAATACAAACTTAATAAACTATCAGTCCCTCTTAACATGTAAGACACTGACTCCGAATACTTTGTTATACCGTTTGTTTTATCAAGTATTGCACAATGTAGGTACAAAATTAATATACGATTACATTTTGTCCATAATATAGCAAAAATCTTTAAACTCTTAACAGAAAATACAACTCTTATGTTTTTCAAAAAAGCAAATATTCTTAAATCCCACCACTACGGAATATTCTGTACACAATCTTTAGAATAGTCAATGTTTTTTTTTAAGATGGATTCATTTTATAATTTCAATAAAAAAGAAAACATAAAGTTGCTGCAGCCATCACAGATCACTGGAGTAGTAAAAAGATATAAATGCAATACCATGTCGTAGAAACAATAGATACTCTGATATTTTACAAACTCTGTACTAAATTAAATTATACAATTAGAAAAAAGACCAGGAAATCCCACTTATTTTTGCCAATTTCTTGAAAAATTGGCGGTGTCCAGTTATGTTTAAATACTGAAAGAGGCCATGACTTGTGGTGGTTTTTTTTTTGTCTTTTTTATATCTTAAAACAGTCACATAAAAAAAATATTTTGTGCTTGGTTGGCAAAAGAAATAACAATGATGCATGTTGAAGTTTAGGTAACCAAGCTTGGACATCTTGTACTACAAGCTTCATCATTAAAGAAATAAAAAAAAAGGTATAACTCAAGGGGGCAAAGTAATTCACCCTCGGGCTCATGCTCTTCGACTCGTAACACAGATCTTACAGTTGACAAGTCACTTTTTTCCTTTTATCCTTGACATTCTGTTCTTGTTTACACTTTTTTTTTTTTTTTTTCAAAATGTGCATTTGTGTTTGTTTCCCCCCATCACATTATCTCTGGTCATTTCTGTGTGAAGTAGTAGCTTAGGTAGTACCTTTACATGTACTAGTTGGCCATAACTGGCTGGAATTGCTGGTTAGAATACTGCATGTTGTTCAAGCTGAAATTCAAGCCATCCATAAGGGACTTGTCGTTAAGGCCACCATAGGCCGCAAACATGTCGAAGGCATTGCTGTACTGCAGCGGGCTGAGGCTGAGCGAGCTGTCCCCGGGAAAGAGAGCACTCTGGCTGCCCTGGCCCTGCAGGCTGGGGAACACAAACTCCTTTGCATTGGGGGACAGGGCTGAGGGCTTCTGGTGCTGCTGCTGCGCTCCGAGGCCCAACCCGTACAGAGAGTGCATGGAGGTGGAGATGGCTTTCTGTTTCAGGAGACTGTTCACATTCAGGCCCAGGTTGGTGGGAGAGGTGCGTGCAACCTTGTTGGCAGCACTGCTTCCGCCATTGTTGTTGCGTCCGCTGCTCTTCATCTTAGTGGAGCCAAACTTGGTGGCAGCGAAGGTGGCTGTTGTGAAGGTTAAAGGCTGCGTGGAGCGGGGCATAAAGGTGGGGCTGACTGCTGCCGAGTGGCCGAATGGAGGAGAGGGTGAGCTGGAGCCCGGGGAGGTGCCGTTCACAGGCTCGTTGATGGGCATGAAGACCTGTGCGTCTGGATTGAAACTGTTCTTGATCTCCTTGTCCAGATCAAGCCCTCCACTGTTAGCTCCACTTTCATTGCTGTCATCAACATACAATACTTTGACAGGCCCTTTCTCCCCGATCTGATAGGACACCTCAAAGGGGTCAATCCACACACTGAGGTCCTGGGGCAGGTTGTTGCGGACATCCTCAATGTCCAGCCCGCTCTCTTTGGCTGCCTTCTCCACCACAGGGTCCACCTTCTCCCCCACGTGAATGCATCTGAATCCCGAGCCCTTGTATGGCTTGTCAGGGTACCAGTGTCCCTCGTACTTCTGCTTCAGCTGGCGCTCCAGCTCCTCGCCGAAAATGTTGACCCTTCGCCTCGGCAGCTTGTTGTACAGGTACGAGATGATGAAGTTGAGAGCTACTTGGATTTCAAGCTGCATAGCTAACTGCTGACGTTTACCCGGTGCGTGAAGAATAGGTGTGTCTGACCTTGAATGTGTCCACTGGGTCTGCTTTGTTTATCCGTGGTTGGCAACACAGATGCTCTCCAGGCAGGATGACAAAAGCAATCACAACTTGGATAAAACAGGTTCAAAAGCAAAAGTGCTGGTTGTGTAGAAGTGGTGTCCTTCCACAGGGTGTGATATTTTTCCTGCAACAATTGGTAGAGGAAAAAAAAAAACTTAATCATTCATTTTGATGTTGACATAAATATTTCTAAGAGACTCAGATCAGATATTCACAACAGATCATCCCTTCTTTTCGGTTATTTGACGCAACTACTCGAATCTTTTCAAGGCGAGTTGAGCCTTAAAGCTGCTTTTATTTATTGTGTCTGTCTGAAGTACGAGTGGATGTTGCAGTTTTGACTGCTGTGAGCTCAGATATCATAAACCATTAAGTAATCATGAGTGTCACAGCAGCAACCAGATAGGGGAAAATATGCAGCTATACTGGATAGCTACATATTAAACAGAGTCTACTTTATTTCCTGCTCGTCTGGCACTGAGCTGTGCATATATTGTGTGTCTGTCAAAAACTAGGCATTGGACACATTGACCTCGCACTACGACTCGGCAATCCTGTTACATAATAGGCTTCTGGATAACGTTCATATAGCAGGGCACTGGAAAACGAATGCGAAGTTGAATTTAATTAACCAAAAAGGGTAAATCAAAGTGAAGAAGTGCCTCGTCGGTAAAGCCTGATGGCAGAGCAAACGGTTTTGGGTGGATTTCAAAGCTGACAATCGCGTCACTGTGACTGTGGTTATAGGCGTACAGCAACCACCGATTAGTTGGATCGCTTCCTAGATTAAAAACAATGTCGAAATAAGACTTCAAGCACTATGGCTACACCCATACGTTTAGCAATTTTAGCACAGGGAAGGGGAAATAGTTCAATGTTAAAACACGACGGCAGATCATGGAAATGTCACATACTATAAAGACCAAATTCAAGGAAAAAGGCTGCGCCCTTTAGACAAGCTGATCTGACGGATACAGAGAAAGGGATCAACTTGTCCATACCTTATATATACCTTAAAGTAGATGTTTTTTTTTTTCCTCTTAACCTCGACGGGGAGTGGAAAAAAAGCTGCACAGGAAAACAACTGCAACATTTATCGCCTCCCTCATGAAACTGCCCTCGAAAACAGTAGAAGGTTCCTGTCGGCTGCCTGAATGGCTACAGGTCTGAATTCAACGTATCGGGTTTCGTGAGTTAAGGCGAATATTGTTACATTTTCGCAATAAACTGCAAGACTGTAACAGCGATAACAAACCTTTGACACCGCAGGAATTTTAAAGCTACATTTAAAAGTGCGACACTGCAGGCTACAGCGTATTTCCACGAGCACGACAGGCGTACGTCGACCTTCTGAGTGAAAATTGTCATTTTTTAAAACTGAGACGAGAAAATAATTGACATACTCCCCACTTTTATCGCACGCAAGCGCCTGCGTACACATTCACTGTCTATCACACACACACACAGGCACACACACCCCTCCCTAACTTAGTGGACTGACGCAGCAAATCAGCTTAGTAAGTACGAATAGAGACACAGTGCGACAGCGAGCGAATTTAACATAAGGATATTACATATTTCACAAGAAACAGTGTCGAGTCGGTTGGAAATACTTACTTTTTCGTAAAAAATAAAGATTCTCAGTAGTTCTGAAGTACCGTTAGTTAGTGCAAATAGAAAAAAAGTATAAATACTTTCTTCACATAGAATATATTATCAACAATACAAAAAAGTATTCCAGTACATGTAGATTTCGGAGGATTGGCGTTTACGGTTTGCTTCGGTTTGTGTTCTTTAAGGTTATTAAGCGTTTCTTTTCCTCTTTCAGCAGGCTTGCAGAGTAGCTCCCTCCTACTCGGGAGTTTCGCAACTTCGTCCCCCTTCTGATACAGTGTTGCCTTTATTTATAGCTTTCCTCCGCCATAGGCACGAGGTAGGCGGTGATGCGGTTTCAGAGGTCAAAACAATACGAGCGGCCGCGATTGGACCGAATTGCGAGACCCGCCCTCAACGTAGAGGCCGAGTCGCGCTCTCATTGGTCGAGCCGCGGTGTCACTCAGAGACATATGATTCTGTGAAATGGGAGAGACGCCTATGATGAGCGCTTGCGTCAGAGATAACCTAGGTCTGTGCTGACAGCAAAAGGCAAAAGTAATTAATGTTAAGACAGGAACGATATTATATAAAGATATATCATAACTTTGTTTGAGTTCCCTTTGAACAAATACTGATATCGATGTGAGATGGTTGGTTTATCGAGGGTTTTCTGTTTTTTTTTTTGTTTTTTTTGACTAAACCTATTATCCAGGCACACACAGGCTGGTCTAACCGTCTTTACTTGACCATATTAGAAGCACGGTGCTATTAATTGATGCACTCAGGTAATCTACACACAACTCGCTGGTCTTTTAATGTCTGTGCCATATTTATACCACACAACACAGCAGTAAAAAGAGCCCCTAACGCGACTGCGATCTCATTTATATCACCTTCGTCGCAGATTATTCACACAGTACCATTCATATCGTCACCTGTCAACGAAAAACTGCAAGAGTTCATGATGAATGTGGCTATACAGGCTGAGAGGAGATTCCCTACAGCGGAACAATACAGCTGGCAGCAGTGTGGGTGGTGCTGAATGCTATCTAGAAAACACAAGCACTGATTGGTCTAAAACGGGGCAGGAGCCCTACGGTGAATGGTGTGTCCGTATCCAAGGTGCTGATGTAGGCTGCGCACGTCATTGCTCGGCTGAACGCACGCTGTTGCCAAATTTAAAGTGCACTAACACATATATATTCACATTCACACACAAACAACACACACACGCACATACAACAGGTATGTGTTCATAATATGAAGTCACTGCTGCAAAGAAAAGGTCCTTTCTACCATTTGGATTAAACCATTTACCACAATAATGAATGAAGGTGTCTATAGGTGTCCTTATGACAGATATGTAGTGAATGTTGTCCTGCTAGATAGACAGACAGACAGACAGACTGGTAGGAATGGATAATGCCCCATGTCCTGTATCTGTCAGTTTGTCATTACAGCAGCTGGTCTTGTACTGGGAGAGGAGCTGGGGCTGTTGGTCCGTGTAGGCCCGCTGACAGGGTGGACCTTTAGACATTCTTCATGCACTTAGGTTTGCCAAGCAGAGTCATGTGCTTGTTGTGAGCTGTAAATGTGTGCAAAAGGGCTCCAATGGAAAGTGCTGTGGGGATCAAATACACGAGACAGACGACAGGATCGGGCACAGGCAGAATAGAGGAGAGATTACATGTTTTGACATCGCCCCGTGGATCCACATTCACATCTAGCCTTCATGGAGTGGAAGTGGGTGGGAGAGTGAGTCGGCTGCCAGCAACACATGCGACTTCCACAGTCCTGGCAAGGCCTTGTGTGCTGTTTTTACTGTAAACAGCTCAGTACACTCTAATGTCACATGTCCTCCAGGACCAAAGCCAAACAGACATTCTCTAGAAGCTGCTTTTCATGGCAATTTACTGTATGTAGTGCACATGGTTCCTGTGATTTTTTTTTTTCTACAGTACATGAATTGTGTGTGTATGCATGTGCCTTCTTATGTCGTCCACAGTAACAAACAGCTGTCACCTGACAGGGCAAGGTCAGCAGCCATAATGAGGCATGTTAAGACCGCTATATTGTCTTAGGGTGTAATCCTCTAATGTATCCTCCTCTCACTGCCACTTCTGTCACTTGTGCTTATGAAGGCGTGTAACACTCTAAGATCTCTAATCCCCCCATCGGTCCTCAGTCGGAGTCTGTGCTTTGACTCCAGGAATAAGAATGAGGATAGAGGGAGAAATTAAGTTAAATGAGTAATTTACCGAATGTTGTTGCTCATTTTCCGGATTTATGAAAATCCAACTCATGAGGGTTTAGCTGAGCTGTTATAACGCTTGTTTACATCGAGGAAATATAACACCTTAACGCTTTCATAGAGAAGGTGTGGGATATCTCGATATTTACAAACCCACTTGCACTTATTCTTGCAGTGAATTGAAGGTCACGTTTGAAAAAACAAACAAACATTGTATTGCATAAGCAGCATTTGTCATAAGACCTCAACCTAACATCCCTGTAATAAAAACAAGCTCGGTCTCACTCTGACAACAGAGGATAAGCAGAGGCTGTCCTCCTTCGTTGCTGTCCTATGACATAAACATACAGGCTCCTGCGGTAGGACCATATACAGAGTTTTGCTCGGCAGCAGACGTGTGGTGGAACATAATAGACCCTTTCTGCTTTTCCCTCAGCCAGTAGGAGAATATTGATAAGTTGCAATAATATTTTGGGAGAGAAGGAACAGAAATCACATCAGTATTCAAGGCCTGTAATTAAAGACTTATTCGCCGTTCTGTGTTGATACAGCAGTCGCATATAAACAGAAGAAGGACAACTGACACACAAGTAGAGGAGATTTCTCACACACTACCGCCTCCATGTCTGCTTCCCCTCCTCCCCGTCCTTTTATCCCCCCCCCTCCCTTCCAGCTCAGGCGGAGAGCCTTTGACGTCACTGGTTGTTATTACTTAACACAACTCTGCAGAGCGCCCTGGGCACCTCGTAATAGACAGATGCTTTGCTCTCCCTTTGAAGAGTAAATGAGGTAGCGGGTGAGACATGCAACGAAGGAGACAGAGAGAAAGTAGAGATGAATACTGTGAAGGCAACACTGGCGCTGAGTTTAGGACTTTCAGAGCATTTTGTTTTTGATCTGCCAAAATGATTTATTAATGTCAGAAGGGGTTATTCCAAAATGAAGACATCCACAAAAAAAGTGATAATCTTAAAAGAATATGTTTCCTGCAAGAAAGTAAAAGTACTTACTCAGAAAAACTGAATTCTCTGTAAAGCCCACACTAGAAAGAAAGTGGTAACATCTTTGTTCGTTTGGTGCTGTTACCCTTAGATAAAATGGTGAATTTGTTTTCCTAAAAAGAGGAAGCATGTGTTACCGGAACAGCAGATATGAAAAGACCACTTATCTGAGCAGGGATATAGATATTGATTTGCTGGGAAACCTGGTTGACTGCAGTCAGTTAGCATGACAACACAGCATAATGCCTGTAATTCATCAGCATCACTTTGTATTAGCATTAGCAGTTAAAAGAGCACTGAAGCTTAAACAGCAGAAGTCAGTATGCCTCAGTGCTCTATAGCTTTCATTTAGTATACATAAGGAATATTCAATCTAAAAAACACATGAAACGTCCATACCTCATTATTCTGTCTCTAACACATGAAACAACCATCCTGGTAGAAAATCTCTTTAACTACATTTCATGAGTGACTGAGCTTTTACACCAAAATTTTATGGTGTTATCTGGGAATGACAAATTGTACTTGTTCTTTACTCCGGGACAGTCTGTCAGCTGTGGCTGCACATTAAATATCATGCTTCAGTGGCCTGCAGTGAGTCACACAGCGTGCATACACATGGAGGATTTACATGGCAAAGTGTATGTAAATACAGAGGTTATGTTATCAGTTGTCACGACAGCAGCGTGAGTACTTTTTCCTCCTGCACAGTCGCCTTCATAGCCCACTGAGGCTGTTACATAATTCATCCAATGGCAGCCCACTGGGGCAACATCAATAGATCCATTCGCCATCCATAGAGGGAGAAAAACAAGGCTGAAATTCACAAGAGTATCCTAATATAACCAACTCTGAGCCATGTAAAATGTCTGCTTACTGAGCTGCAGTCAATTTCAGAAACATGAAATAAGGCTAACATGTTTTTTATTTCTGTGTTTTCAATCCTATGTGTAATTCAATTAGTGATGAAGTTCTGTATTCATATAAAGTGTGGTATTTTTCTATATGGTAGGCCTATTCTTTTATTATTATTATTCAAGTGGTGCAAGTGGTGTATTCAACTGCATCTTCGCCATCTTTTCTCACTTTTCTCTCCTTGTGACCTTGTAGTGTTTGTGTAGGGAAACTAATAGCAGGCAGCCTGACCTTTTAAAGAGCTTGTAAGTTTTGCTATTGCTACATTGTCACTGTTAGCATTTACTTACTTGTCTAGAACAAACAACGTGAGCTCAGCATCAAACTTATTCCTTTACTCACCAAGAGCTGTGTCCAGTTGCAAAAAGCAGCCATTTTGTTTACCTTCTATTTCTAAAATGTTTTGGCCCCTGCTAGTACGGTATTACCAACTACCATGCTAACCAGCTAGCATGCTAACAAGTCAATTGTCCCATTCAGCGTCCACCACGCTGTGATTGTATGGTTTTAATGGCAGAATGCAGGAGGGTGGCAGTCAGCATAATAGCTTTGTATGTTCTCTGTATGTAAGCCCCCTCTCTTCCAGGGTCTTTAGACATAAACTGTATCATATGACGGAGTGACACCTCCTGTGCCTCAAGGACATGGCGAATCAATTTAGTAATGAGACGTGGGTGGTTGATGGAAAGATAAGAGGAAGGTGCCGAGGCATTTTTGATTCATCTGTGGCAGTGACAAGGCACATCACTTTGTGTGGTTTAGTGGCTGACATTATGTTGATTACTTTACATTTTTTATTCTGCACTCTTCTCTAGACCCAATCACTCATGACTTCTTAATGCAGAGTCCTCCATTAATATGACAGAACAGTAGGCCACACTGTGCACAGGAGCTGACTGAAGGGGTGGGCGGTCCTCTGTGTGGTCTTGTGCATGCTCCACATCCTCTAAACGAGACTCAAATAGCACGAGCTGGTGACAGAAATAGTAAAACAAAGAAAGGTGGTAGACCTTCTGCAGCATCTTCGTTTATAATAGCACAGTGTGTTTATTAATTATCGACAGTAGCCACTAACCACATCTACAGAACAAACAAACCCAACTTGGCAAATGCGGTTAATATATTATTGAAGACCTAGTACGACAAGTATTCAGCTCTTTAAATACATAAAAACTAAAATTCAGTCCAAAAGAATGTTTTGCATCTTCACAACTTTTTCTTAAACCAAGATTTAATTCATTTGCATGTTTTTTTTTTCTTCAGCAGTTTTCTGCCGTGTACCAAAACTGCATGGGAAATGACTGAATTTATTTCCAGCCCACTGGCAGGGTTTTCTGTATTCATCAGGTGAAGGGATTGGACTGTGGCACATTACTCTTGTGTTAGATACAAGAAACAAGCTATGTGGTCATCCTTATGTATAATTCATGTCTGATCAAGACTGATTGTGTTCTTCAGCAGTAATTCTGTTAGGGGTGGTCTCATTTTCCATATTTAAGAAACTGTTTTTTTTTTCTCAACCAATATAGGCCTTGATATTTCTTTTTGAATCCAGATGAAGCAGACTGCAGTCTGTCACAGCTGGCATCAGACGGGCTGAAATGTCTCTTGAGTGCTTTCACTGCTCTGAACAGTATATGCAGATACGCACATATATGACATCTACAAAAACCAGGCCCTGAACTAAAAAAAAAACAAAAAGCAGAGCAACATCTGCTCTTGGACTCTGTTATTTTTGGCTGCTACAAAAACTTCCTGGGATGTATGCACTAACACCCTGAGAGTCGTTCACTGTAGACAGGGGCACATTTGCATTCACGTTAAATAAATTTGTGGCCAAATGTGTCCTCAGACACCTCCAAATGTGACTTCAAGAATTCATTGCATCCCAGCAGGTACATTCACACCAACATATACAGCTGTTTACTTGTGATTGGATCAATTAAGACACGTTTTAGAGCTTGGTGTGACTCTTAAAGGTGTTGGGGAAGCAATAGTCTCCGGGTTGAAAGAGTGTGGAGGTGCAAGAATGGAAAGAGTGTGGGAAGGAAAGGAGGGGAAATACGGAGGTATAAAAGGACAGCTGAGGTGATATGAAAAGAAATAGGAAGGGAGAGAAGACAGTTGTGCCCTGAGGCACCAGGGGTGACATCTGAGGGCTTACAGTGAGAGAGTGAGATGAAAGAGAAAAGACATGAAGAAAGAGCAGCTATAGATGGGATGAAGGCAAGAAAAAAAAATCAGTGCAGGGATGAAAAACAAACACTGACCACGGGCCAAAAGATAACTTCAAAATAATTCTGTTCATCTGGAGAAAACTAAGTCTATTCTATTTTCCAAAAGCAAAGTCAGCTAAATGGAAGCCACCTACTGACAGCAGCAGAGCTCGTGACGAGCACACTTCAGACGTTTTCGGAGGCGGTTGCTGCAGAATCTGATGCACTTATCATAATTCTGATTAGAACTGACCCTGGAAAGACACAGCGTGCAATTAGGATTCACTGGGAGAAATTAAAAGTAAACAGCAGGGGATGTCTGCCGAGAAGTGTGCCTGATAGATGAGAGGAGAGATAGAGCGAGACAACAGAGGAGGAGGACGGAGGTTGAAAGAGAGGAAGATGGGGAATAACAATCCCACTGTTGTGTTTAATAGAGGGAGGGAGGGAGAGAGGACCAGGGGGA